>WIPJ01000172.1:324491-335527 GCA_018155075.1 Cassiopea andromeda
AATAATGCTTTGAAGGAAATGGATAACATGGAATTGGAATTACTGGGAATATCAGAATGCAAATGGACAGATAACAGGATCATAGTGAAGGACGATCACATCAAGCGAACACTTTTCCGGGATCAGACATAAATTCAGATCATAATCCAGTAATAGTAAAGATGAAGATTCAACTAAAGAAACTAAACAAGACAAATAGAAAGCAACATTTGGATTTTAGTTTACTTAAGAATAACTCATATGCAGCTAGATACAACATTGAAATAAGAAACAGATTTCATGCTCTTCACATAGAAGAACTTGAACAGCAGTCTGATGAAGAGGAACACTATTGAAGACATTTGGTGTAAAGTGACAGAGAGTATTATAACAAAAACAAAAGGACTTCTTCCATTACGAACAAAAAGGAATAAACAAACATGGATGACTGACGATATTCCAAGCAAGATGAATGAACAGAAAGCTTATAAAAATGTTGATAGAAACAAATATAACCAAGTAAACAAAGATATAATTAATGATTGCGGAAAGGAAAAAGAACTTTGGTTCAACACGCAATGCGAAGAAATAGAAGAACTAGAGACACACACCATCATTTGAAAGAAATGCATGCTAAAATCAAAGAACCATGGAGAAATAAAAAGTATAACAACAGCAATGGATGCATAATGGATAGAGTGGTAAATCCAACAGATAGAAAGAGTATCTTACAGAATTATATGATGATAGTAGAGCTGAAACATTCAAATTTACATTGATGACTGGAAACAACATACTGCAAGAAGAAGTAAAGCCATAACTTCAATGAAAAAAGGTAAAATAACCAGTAGGTCGAAATGTCAACTGAAATGTTAAAGCTCTAGATGGTTGAAATATCAACTGAAATGTTTAAGCTCTAGATGGTTGAAATATCAACTGAAATGTTAAAGCTCTAGATGGTTGAAATGTAAAGGTAATAACAAAGCTTTGTAGTATAATATATAACACAGGGTATATACCATCTAAACTAAAGAAATCAATATTCATAACAATTCCCAAAGAAGCAAAAGCACAGGACTGTACAGAGTTTAGAACTATCAGCCTTATGAGCCACATCACCAAACTCCTACTGAAGATCATACAAAAATGCATAGTAAATAAAATTGATCAAGAAAGTAGTAATCTGCAGAGTGGGTTTAGACCAGGAATAGGTACCAGAGAAGGAATATTTAATTTACAAACAATTCTAGAAAGAGCAATAGAGGTACAGCAGGGCATTTATATATGTTTTATTGACTATATGAAAGCCTTTGATCGAGTTAACCATACCAAGCTAATTGAATGTTTGAAAGAAATAGGAGTGTACAACAAAGATCTACAACTCATCCTCAAAATTTACTGGGAACAGACTGCAATGGAAAGAACTAAGACTGGAGTTTCATCAGGATTTAAAACAAAGAAAGGTGTAAGACAAGGTTGCGTACTATCACCAAACCTCTACAATTTGTATACAGAAGAGATATTTAGAGAAATTGAAGGCATGCTGGGTGTAGTTATTGGAGGTGTACATATAAATAATTTAAGATATGTGGATGATACTGGGCTTTTAACAACTGATTCTGGCAAATTACAAGACCTGATAAATACGGTAAATGAAAAAGGAAGAGAATATGGGATGAACATTAATAGAAAGAAAACTAAAGTGATCGTTGGAACTAAGAAAGAAGTTACACCAAGTGCTTAAATGACAATAGAAGGGAGAGCAATAGAGCAAGTTAAGAATTTATATACCTTGGACATTTAATAACAGACAATGGGAAATGTGATGGTGCAGTAAAAAGACGAATAGAAATAACAAGGGGAGCTTTTAACAACATCTCAAAAGTCATAACATCAAGAAAAATAAGTATATCAACCAGATTGAGATTAATAAAATGTTATGAATGGTCAACACTTACATATGGTGCAGAAACCTGGACAATAACAAAAACACTTGCTGGAAGAATAAACACCTTTGAAATGTGGACATATAGAAAAATGCTGTCATACACCAAACATAAAACAAATGAAGAAGTCCTAGGCATGTGAAGCACAGAAAAGCAATTGTTGTCTAACATTTTCAAGCAAACATGTCAGTATTTTGGCCACCTAATCAGACAGAATGAGTTACAACATCAGCTGCTTGAAGGAAAGATCAATGGCAAACACAGCAGAGGAAAACCAAGAAGTACATGGATGGACAACCTAAAGAAGTGGGCTGGAAAATCATATGGAAATTTGATACAAATAGCAGAAGACTGTGAAAAGGTTAGATACTTGACATTCAACATGCTAAAAGTATTGAACACACTATGGTGATGAGCCAGATGAGCAGTACAAAGAACAGCTGAAAAGATGGTGTACTACTAGCGATGCTGCCAAAGCACAGTAAGGAGTTGCAAGTGCACTATCATTACCATGAAATGCCCCTAGTGGCATCAGGACAAAGTTTTCAACGAAATAACTCTAAAAATCTGAATAAAGATGGATGACTGCCTACTCTTGTAAAGTATTTTGATATTCCAAGACAAATTCTCTTTTGCACAGATGAAAGTTTTATCAAATAATGTCATGGAGAGTGGGCTATTTCAGGTTCAGCCTCAAGCACAGCTGATAGTCATGCATCAAACCCAATCCAGTCTTTGTCACAGAATAAATAGAAGTTTGCTATATAAGCAAAAGTGACCTAAGAACAGCTTATCACCAGGGCAATAACACTACATCACACTTGAGGATTAGCTTTGGGGGGCAACTGTACACTATAATGTCTTTCTCTTATGCAGCCCTGTCTAAAGATTTGGCAACAAATTCTTCTTCAATGCTATAAAAATAACATGATTATCACTATTTTTCAGCATTTGATTGCATGTGATTCAAGTGTATTGGGACAATCAAAAATTTGATTAAACATTTATTTAGCATGTGTTGGATACCCTATATTGGGTACCTTGTTGGGAGATCCAACAAGCATTGGATGAAATCTGAAAATGTTTAAATATCTTGGATAATCCAACATTGCAGTACCATTGTTCTGAATATTGTTGGATGCTGTTGGATCAATTGGCAGCCCTATGAAAATTACCATCCAGAAATTATTGGATAAATGTTGGATGATGTGTTGAATCATTTGGCTTGTCTGGCTAGCCTTCAAGTGAACTGACTGCTAGAGTCTCTACCCATAAATATACTAATAATTAACTACGCTATTTGTCTAAATTTTATTGATGAATCAAAATGCATTGAAAACTACAGTAATTATATTTTCTAGCTAGGTTGTTGTATGTGGCAAAATCTGGCTTTTTATGAGGGAACTAACTTGCATATATAAACAGTCTGCCAGGGTGCTTGCAAGGGTGAGTAAAGAGGCAATGAAAAATGTTCAAATGAAGCTAGATTTGGTAAATGACACAGCTGAAATTTTGGAAAGGGAATATATACAGGTAGCACCAAATCAGATCACTATTACATTTCATTACAAGACATGAGCAGTTCAATGGAGGAATGTATGAAGTTGTATCAATTGATTTTAAAGCATGGGAGAAAAGGATTCTCATGTTATATCTGATTAATGTTTCAGTATATTAAGAGTTGGAAGATAGATTAAACATAAATCAGCTTTAATCTTCATAGAAAAGTTGCTCATGATGTGGATGGGTTCTGGCTTTGGTTCACTATAAAAGTTTATAACTCAAAACTTTGCAGATTTTGGAAACAAAGAATTCTTGGATCTGTATCAAAACATGAATGTTGAAATGTGTAATACAGCAGGAGAAATTCCATGCCAAAATGGCCTTTGTGAAAGAAACTATAAAGGTGTCAAGCTTTGAAATTATCCTAGATGATGATCTTGTATTAGCAAAGGAGGCTGCCTTAATGTGGGCAGTAAGATGAAAAGAATTCATTAAAACTGATGTTTGGTTTTCCTCTTATCCACTTGCTTCTGGTCAAAATTGAAATATTCCTTCAGCTATAATAGACAAACTCCAAGCATTGCAAGTTACTTCAATGAGTGAGGCTGCAATCATTAAGGGGAGGGAGATCAGAAACATCAAAAGAAGTTAATAAGTGGGGGTTAGAATAAGTGGGAGTTTAGAAGATCGCAAATCAGGTGTCTAGGGTCACCAGAATAAAAGCAAGACAAAAATATTGCTAACAGACAAGAAGATTTGTTCAAAACATCTGCTTTGAACATGTTTTGTAAAACTCCTGTGCAAAAGCTGATAAGCAGGGGACCCTAATGGGAGCGGGAGTTGTAAAGTCTCAATAGGTAATTAGTGGGGGGGCTGGCAATTAGGCAGTTGAGAGTAAGTAGGGGAGTGGTAACTCAATGCTATAAATGATAGGAGAGGGTAGAGGCCTGTGCTATGGTACGTTGTAGGATATGGAGGGAGGGTCTTAACAGCAGCAAAATTTGCATGGCCAAATAGGTGAATGAGCTCTATTTACAAACCTCATTTCCATGATTCTGCAGAAATTCAATTTCACTTGGGGAAAATGTAGCCATAGATATTGACTTGATTCTGTGTGGTGGATTCAACCCTCGTCTGGAATGAAGACAAAACTAATGGATTACTAATGACTTAACCAAGCAGTAGGATATACAAGCACAGCAATAAAAACAAATCATGTTATAAAAAAAAACTTACATAGTTTATGAATATTTTACATTGATGAACATGCAGGTAGAGTATACCTAAATTGTAACTGAGAGTATGAAAAAACTTGGATTATATTCAGCTAAAGAGCACCTACACATAAATATAATGCTTGTGTACATCTAGGTACACAAAACAGCAGACCTATGGTAGCTCAAATCTCCATGGAACTACTACACAATAAAATCAATGACTTACACAATACAAGGTCATGGAGATATTAATTACCTTCAAGCAGGGCCTTTCAACACAATTTTAAATACATATAATAGGCATCTTTAAAAGAGCACTCCTAATTCATGGGAAATTGGTGCATGTAATCTACCTATGTTTAAGGTGCATTCCTTATTAGTATTTTTAATTACTTTCACACCAAGATTAGGATACTGTGAGCCTAAATCAAATAGATAGGGCTTATGCTTTACAGCCTTATGTGTACTACAAATTTCAATAAAATAATAATGGTAACAACATAACTTATCCAAAGTTGAATAATAACTTTAGTAATGAGCTAATTAATGCCAACCATACAAAATATATAAGTCTAAACAAATTTTAATTATCATAACAAAAATATACACACATAAGCGAAATTTTGCAATCTATACTACAGCAGTGAGAAAACATATGGTGTAAAACATATTTCATGATTGTGACTCACTCAAGCCCATAACTGGCAGAGTGAACTACTTCCTTTACAAACAATTGGTGTAGCACCATTTCCAAAGTCTTTCTATTCAAGTTGATATATTGCCTGCTGTTGAAAATAAATATTGCCTTTTTGCTATTGTGATGATAGTGCCATATGGCATTTGATTGGTCAGGGCATTATTAATCAATGGAATCATTACATTCATCTAGTGGAAACTGGCCTAAATGTCTGCCAAAACACTGTTTTGGCTCACTGGGTCCTGTCCTCAAATATATACAGCCATTACTAACCTACTAAGTATAGTGTTGCTTAAATCAATATAATGAGTAAACTACAGTCCAGAACCTAATTATTCAAAGTGATATTAGAGTTGGAATCTAGAAACTGGTCCTGAAAGTTTTCAAGAACATTTCATTGAGTATTTTGCACTTTGAAGAGGTGATCCAATGTTCCATTATAAACTTTTGTCTGCAGTTTTGTAGTTTAAAATTGTTCTTTAATTTCATAATTGTCAAGAGTTGTATCACAGATTTCTGACTTATGCCATTGCCATTGTCTGGGAAAAGTTTGCCCTTCTTTGATTCCAAACTTACTGTATTCTTCAATATTCACCCTCATTTAGTTCAAATTTGTTGGTACAAAGGTAGTGCCTATCAACAATACCATTTATTCTGGCTTCAGAAGTGTCCTATTTAACCAGAACTGGACCAATCAGCTTGAATACAGCAACATCATCTTCCAAATAATCTGAATCTTTTATTCTGAATGAATGACTGCAATCCTGTTGCTGATTACCAAATATTTATGTTATTTGACTCGTTTTTTATTAAAATGCTCTTGTCCACAAGTCTAGACCTATAAAACTGCCAACATTTCATACATACATAAGTACATTACAAATGAAATAAGTTTATGACAACCAAAAAAAACCATTACACAAAACCACAAAACTGAAATTTCAAAAAAAGCACATCCAGTGTTCAACACTAATAAATATGAAATATAAGGATGTCTTCTAAGCCAAATTGATTCCTCTTTTACAAAGCAAGTCAAAAAAATTGCAAATGGTCCTCATCACGAATGGTGAACATGATATTGGGAGATGCATTTTAAGTCAAAGTAAAAACCTGTACATGAAAAAATCTTGATGGGGCAATGTCCCAGACCAACTTTCTTAGGTAATTAAAAAGCAATAAGGGGCCCTACACTAATTGCCACTAGAAATAATTAATGGCCTTTGCTAAGACTGTGAATTAAATGCATTTCCTTTTATGAGACATCTGAATTTCCAAGTAGGAAATAAATTAATTCTTTTTATAAGCATCTTTCAATGACATATAAATAGTTTTTAAATTACACTAGGAAGTTCTCAAAATCCTCAAAACTTTTCCATTTTTCTAGGGTTTGCTCCAGCAGCAAAATATTTCTTTAAAAAGGCAATTTGTAAAATCACTGCATTTTCAACATGATTTTAAAAAGGTTTGTACCAAGTCAAACTACAGTAGCTTCTGTGTAATCAGTTGGATATATTTCCCTCCATTTTGGTACTGTTCACCAAAGATTGTAAACATAGACCTACTACTCTTTTTGCTTAATTGTAGGAGGAGGGAATTAGCAGGGGGGTGGATATTGTTCCAGATTTTCATAAAGTGAATGGGTGGTAATAAAATGACCTACTGGGAGAATTGCAACATAATGAAAGGAGCTATATTTTATTTTGCAAAAATGACATTTTCATATGTTCTAGAGGAGATTGCCCAAAAAATCTTTCTGGGGGAAACTCCAGACCCTCAGTTGTCTTCCAGCTCTCTCTCTCTCTCTCTCTCTCTCTCTCACTTCATTGCTAGAATCTCCCCAAGATTGTGCCATCTTGCAACTCCTGATGGCTGGGGAACATTCTTCCAGTTTAATTGAGTTCTGTTACCTTGACACAAATGAGACCCCAGCATGAGCTTCGCATAGAATAGATCAGGCCTGAAAACTACTGAATTGGACTGGGGGCACTAGAGCTAATCAAAATTATTTTGTGCCTGCAAGTGCACAGCTGAGCACGAAATGTGCCTGCAAGTTTGACATGAAATAGACCTTCCTCTAATAAGCCCCCTGAAATAAGATTTGATACAATAAGGCCACTTGTCTATTTAACCTCCCATAAGTTATCAGGATGGAAAATGGGCCTGAGGAATAAAATACCATGGCACAATGCTTAGTCTATGTAACAATATAATTCACTGCTTCAGAGGGCAGGGGAACCTCACAGCTCAAACCAATTTCAGAGGGTGATATAGGTCTTGAAGATGCTCCCAGTGAGTTGATATTGATTCTGATCCCCTTTTATACTTTGTTGCTATTGTTAGTCATGAGTGTCTTGTACTTACGTAATAGAAAGATATACTATTTATCTTTCTATTATACAAGTCCAAAAGACTCAATAATATAGGATGCCTTTCTCATTTGATAACCATTCAATAATCTCTGGTTGGCTTATCAGAGCTTGTATGGTACCAACAACAAAAAACTATGTTTGGCTGTGATTATAACAAGTGCACACTTCTTCATCTGTAATGTTTCCTGTCAAGGTTGCAATAATGATCAATATTTCTTGATAATCTGTATTCTGACTTGCTCCACAGCTATGAACAACATGGTTTAATGCACTTGGAAAGGTTTGGGTATGATAAAAAATGTGGACAATAACATAGAGCAATAGGCTATTATTCACTTCCAGGCTAGTGCATTCTTGTGACTATGTTTACATGTTATATATCTGTGCCAATGGAGAACAAATATATGCCAAAATAATCTTGTTTTGAAGGTAGTAGTTGGAAAATAGGAATCTGGGGGCTTATCCCCTGAAAAATGATTGAAGGTGGCACCCTTGAGAACATTGGAAAAAGCCCTTTTGTAGAATATAGCACTTTTCATCATTGATCTTCATGCTAAGATGGGGAAACTGGCTCCTCTACCTAGTTTGATTCAAATTTGAAGATGAAGATGAAAATGAAGAAGGAAAAGCTAAGTTACTTTTTCTTTTTGTTACTATGTCCCCATCTACACAAACAGTAATTCTTACAACACTTGTGCCAAGACTGAAAAATAGCTCTAAGTTTATCAGACAACAAAATCAGGATATCTGCATACCACATATTGGTGTTATAATGCCCATAGTTTCCAGATTGGATTGAGGTCAACAGGAAAATAATTAAAACGCATAGTATAGAGTGCTTCTATATACAACCTCGGTAAATTATTGAGGGGAAATACCCTCCTGACCCCTAGTGTCTATGGATTTGGAATAGATTCAGATGCAAAGGCCATCATAGGTTATGACAAAGGCATTCTCAAAGAAGCAACTAAAGCCACGGCCAACCCCAAAGCATACCAGGTGTGCAAAAGCTTTAGGGTAAAAATTTGTCTGGTGTGCACATGCCATACTCCGCAGGCTGGCATCAAACTACCTTCACATGCGAAAACCCTTGAATTTTCTTGAATAATATGAACTTATAGGATGGGGGCTTTCATTTGGTATATAATTAATGCATTTGTAACGACCAAAAGATTCTTTATATTCACCAATATGTAAAACCTTAATACTACCGACAAATATTTTGAAAAAAGGTTAGTCAAATTGTGGGCCAATAGGACTAATTCAACCATCTGGGTATGCTTGGCTAACTACCGGTACAAGTGGTGCATCTGAACTAGCAAAGGTGCTCGGTGTAAAATAAAACTCATCCTTCATTTGAAGATCGTCTCAAAAAAGTATTTATTACTTTTCCTACGGAAGGAGAGTGTGCTATTTCGCAAATGTAGGTGAAATAGTTCGGCTACGATAACGGTTTCAAAATGCAACAGCATACTTACAATAGGCCACTACAGGATGTACATACAAAGGCCCCAATTGTCATATTTACGTATGTTGGACCTCTCTGGCCACAGTCAAAGCATTTCTTATTATGAGTTTGACTAACAAGGTCACGTAGAATGGTTAGGTGTTTGTCCTCCTGCTTTTTCCTGCTCGCCATTGCGTTACGACAGGCCAACCCTTGCCTTGATTAACTATCTCAGTCCCCTGTGAAAATGGGCAATCCTTCAAGTGAGACTTGCCTCGTTTGGTAGTAGATTACCTTCACACAAAAGCTGAACACTTTGCTGCGGATTAACGTGTTCAATATGACTTTATTTCATGTTGGAAACTGTTTGGCACTCAGCTGTGGACCATATTTCATTCTTTATTGGTCATCAGGACTGTACGTGCTATTTTTAATAAAACATTTGAGTACTTGAATTTAGACTAATGACTGGCCTGTCTGCAGAGTATGTGCACACCGGAGATACTTTTGCCATGAATCTCCTACACACCAGGTACGCTATGGGTGTGGCCAATGTAAGAAGCATTTATGGGCGTAGTCCTAATTGTTTCTTCTAGAATACTTTAATCTTAACCCATGGTGGTCTTTACACCTAAACGTATTCCATGTAAGGCCTATGCTGAAGTCTTATTCATGCCACGTTAGCACAAATTAATAGGATTTGAAGAAAGTTGTAAGGTAACTGGGGGTCTGAGGGCTTGTCCCCAGAAAAATGTTTAGGGTAACGCCCTCTAGAACGTCTGAAAACACCCTGTTCACAAAACGAAATATAGCTCCTTTCATTATTGATCTCTATGCAGAGCAGGAAAAACTAACTCTCTGGCCTGGCTTTAGTGAATTGTAAAGACTTGGAGTAAGGAAAACAGCTCTGTTGACCACTCCTTATAGCCTACGTGCCCCTGTACACAATTGATGTGAAAAGCAATGGAAAAATTGCTGTGTGTAAATTCCTGGGCAGTGAGCTTGTGAAAAAGGGTGGGATGGGATTACAGACAAGATTTTGTCTCCATAATAGGCACCCATCCAATTCAAATTTGTCAGTGCACACCAACACACTGGAGTACCTGCCTGTGAACACCAGTGCACAAGACAATTTGCTTTTGTACACCAGAGATCTCACCCAAACATGCCATACTCTGCAGACCAGCTGACAGGGTGGTACATTTAGATTAGCAATACACCTTTTTTTATACGACACATGAGGCTGAAGTTAGAAAAAATCAAGAATCATTTAAGAAACAGAGACAAGCTGAGTTTCAAATAAAAATTTAAAGCAACTGTCATTACTAGTAAAGTTTTTATCAAGCTAGAAAGAAAGTAGAATTAACATCCACATGCCTCGCTACAAAACCTGAACATTCTTTTTCTTGCATCACAATTACTTCATTTGGGTTGTTATAATCATTGGATGTATTAAAACTTAAGAAAAATTCAGGCTGGATTTTAAAAAGTGTTAAGAAGCATCCAGGCTCAAGCTAGAGAGTTTGTTTCTTGTAAACAATATGTAATCCATAGTGAGAAATGTGGCAGCTACACACACAAGATTTACTACATGCTTGGATGTAGTATGTGTTACTAAGGGATAGGGTGTGGCCAGATCAGCAGTAACTGATGGTGGTATTTTGCTTTTTCACATATTAAACATGAGCAGTTTACAAGTATGTGCAAAGATAGCTAGTCCCAAATCATAAATGAACTTTACTGAAACTACATGAAGTATATTCCAGTAGAAATATGTCTGCAATTGGAATGTGGTACCCAGACTGCACTCTTTATAGTATTTTTCTGACCTGCATCTTAGTCAGGGGCGTCGCTATTAGGGGTGCTTGGGTAGACATA
>WIPJ01000173.1:0-10692 GCA_018155075.1 Cassiopea andromeda
ATCAGGTTGGTTTCTCAATGTTATTTGTGCATATAACAAAAGTTACTGTTAGCAAAATTGCATATTGTGAAATAGTTCAGTACTATGGGCAATTTTAAAATCATGAAGTTTTTTACATCCCAATTTTCAATCATTTTATAGAGATTTATAGGTGCAAAATCATTGCAAGTTATATTAAGACTGTTATTTCTATTTTCTAGGAATTTCTCATCTCACCCAAACAGGTAATATTTTTTGAAATGTTTGTAAATTTTAGTTTTCAGGCCACAATTTGTGGAAGATAAATGCTTTTTTATTTGTTTAATGTTCTTCTAGATATAAGTCTGTATATTTCATGAATAAGACAATTAACATCTTTATTTGTCACCACAGTTGACACTTGGTCAATATCCTGTTTCTCATGCAGTTTGGTGTTCCAAATTCAAGATTAAGATATTATCTTTTGGCCAAGCTAAAACCATCAGAGTTCACATTTGTTACATCATCAAAGGTTGTATTCATGTTATTTTCTAAGGTTGTTTTGAAACCATCTCCATCTTTGATTGTATGTTCCACGACTACATTTGTATAAGTTCAGGCATTTCAATGAGACACAAACAATCAATCGTGAGTGCACAGGCATGCGCCTAATGCGTTCCACAGGCTTGATCTGTCACTCACGCGAGTTTAACAATTTCATTGCTAGTGGGCGATGAAATTGATAGACTAAGCATTCAAATATAATGGAAAGCTCATATTTAAACCTTTTTGTAGACTTTACAGCTTTTTTCAATATCTTCTGTTATTTAGTGAAAATTGTATTGGAAAAACAGCTTGTGCAAACAGCCTATGTGCATTTCTGATTTACTCATTGAAAAATCTGTAAGTTTGTCATTCTCTTGACTTTTTGTAGGTCCTTGCAATGCTTTTATGGATAATATTAAGCAAAACAGTTAAAAATGGCAATGATGCAGTTTCCTTTACTTACATATGCTGAGAAATTAGTTAGAATTGTTGTAATTCAAGAGAAAACCACAATTTCTTGGCTATATTTTGATATTTCACATCGTTTGAGGGTTAAATGGATTGTTTCCTCTTTATGGAATTTTGTTGTTAGAGCTTTTCAAAGTGCGTCAAGAATCCCATGTGAGATTTGCCAAGAAATACTGTCTGGTAAAAGGAGAGTAGTTCAAGCAGTAGAATGTTAGATTGGTGTACTAGTCCCTTTGCTAGAAATGTGGGTAGAGCTCCCTATACATGGCTTCTTCTAAGCCAATGGCAATATTGAAGCAGATAAAAATCCCATTATTTTCCATAATTATATTCCGTAGTTTGTTTTATCAACATTTGTTGGCAAAATGAAATCTCTTGCTCAAATTCTTTTGCATTTAGCCCCCCACATGAGTTTTTACATTTTGCAGAAAATCCTTTGTATAAAAAGCAGTTGTGGTATTTTGTGATATCTTGGGAACCCATAGGAACCTAAATTGCTGTAACCCTTGGTATTTTACCCAAAGGTGTACACCATGCATGTAGCAAAGAAATTTACACCTAGTGCTTTCCAGCATAGGTGTCAAAACTTGATTGGCTAACAAAGGAATCCTTTGATTGTGATTTCTTTGTTAGCCAATCAAGATTGATGCCTATGCTCTGCATAGCAGGACTGCTGGGAGCATGGGACAGTGGGGCACTTGCCCTCTTCATAGAGGACAGTGGGAGCAGCAGAGACCTCTTGAAAACTTTTCTTAATCATATATTGCAATATAAAGTATTGTGAAACAGGGATGAGCATCAGATGGTTCAATTATAACTCTTGGGTTGCATGACATTTTCATCAGTAGCCCCTGAGCACAGTTTCCCAAGCATGGAGTCAATGCTCAAATAATACATTCTGTAAATTTGCTATGCAAAAATTTTTTCCAAAATAGTGTTTTCCAGCCATTTGAAAACCTTAATTTTTAAACTCATTTGATAAGCCCCCAGCCCCTCCCACTGCATATAAATAGCCAGTGAACAGTACTTTAAAATTGGAATCAATGACAGGCTTTGAAATGAGAGGCACTTGCCTCCACACCCACCTCACAAATCTTATTGGCTCCATTATTCAAGCTTCTAGAGTTGATTGATTGTTCTTCTAGAGTTGATTGATTGTTCACAGTAAAGATGTACAATTCAGAGAAAGATTTTGCCTGAATCTTCTTGGAATATCTATAAAACAATAATAAAATATTCTTACCCTCTCTCCCTTAAATCAGAAGTTCTTATGTATGGAGTCACATTGTGGACAGAATTTTTGGAACCAATTTAATGTCGTGACACTAAAAAATGCAGCACTTTACATGTCTACTCTTGTTAAAGAGCTATAAGCAATGTGTTACTGGAGTTCATTTTGATTTCAAGGAGTATGTTAAAGCATCACTTTATGGGCCCTTAAAAAGTGTTCTGAAGGGGGGTACGTGCTAACACTCCAGCCACTGCACATCCTACACTGTAAAAGTAGTGTAGGAGCTTGATCAATCAGGTACCAAATATTTGCTCATTGCAAGGCCTGCATCAGTGACAAATAAAATAATGCAGCTCAAATACCTGCTACAATGGTATTTTGGGAAAGCTCATGCTGTAAGTTACCCTTTCAGGGAGGCTTCCCCCACTATTCCAGAGTGCTTCTGGCACCTTTGGTGCTTACACTTTGCATACTCTATATCAATAATTTTTTGTGGCTATTTCCTTAGCCCATGGAGTCACTACCTCAGTGTTGTCAAGCTCAATACGATGCAAATGATGATCGCTTTCAGAAGTTGTCGGAGTTTTTGGAAAATCCAAAAAATATTGGTGATCAATTGTACCTGTCTAGTGAAGTACTGGGAAAATTTGGTACTGTACTGGGTGAGTAAAATGTTGCTTATCAAACTTTGCAAATGTCTCGTGTGACAATTATGTGAAACTTATTTTTGCAGTTGCTTCTTTTCATCCCATTTGATTGATGTTTCTCCTCATGTATTCGTTATGAACTTTTTGCAATAGTGTCATATCTTTTCGTTTGGTGAACTATTAGTAGGAAATGAGCTATATGTATTTGTGTACTTGTGTTAATATCTATGTATTTGTATGTACGTATGTGTCCATGTAGCTCATTTTTCATAGCCTATGCATTTTCACAAATGCATTTACAAGTTATTTATTGACTTTATTCATTGACTTGATCTGCGTCTCTCTTATTTCTCTTTATTCTCATTAACTACTCTCGTTAGATATTGTTACTCCATCTTCTACAAATTCCTGTTGTTTCACAAAAGCGTAAGTTTGTTATTCCATTCCAATGATTTAAACTGAAATTTGGAAGGTTATGCATTAGTTTTATTAGCACGTGAATTTTCGAATTAGAGTTAGCCAGTTACTTTTTGGAGTATGCTGTAGTTGCCGCTCCATTATCTGAAATATTTTTAATGCACGCCCATCATTTTGGTTCATCTTCTTTACTATTGAATTTTCCATTTTGTGTATCAGAAACTCCTTTTAATTAAATTGCTTGATATCTTATTGAGAGAGGTGTGGTAGCAGCCTGAATAGGAATGGGAGCGTTGCTGCTACATAATGAAGTTCTCTTTTCTTCCAAAAAATGTCATGGACATCACATCCCTACCTAAAGGTGTGGGAATAAAAAGATTTTCTATTTTTGTACCGCAGCAAATATTTAACTTTTTTCTTTGTTTATTTTATATATTAAATTATCTATATTATCTATAAATATTATCTATATATTATCTATATTATCTATAAATATCTATGTATTCGATATTTAACTCGTTGAAACTTTTCCCTTTGTTTATTTACTGTCAAAGTTTTAAGCTTTTGTTTGATATTCGCTGACCTGTGATGATTAAATTTATTTCTGAAGCAACACTTTGTTGTTATGATGCATCTTGATTGAAATCTGAGGTCTTGAATCAAGCTGCTACACGCCGTATTCTCTTTATTCCTGTACTTTTTTGCTTTATTGAGGTTATTAGTCTTTTTATCGTTCTTTTAGCTGTAATGCTTTTTCATTGTTTCCTCAAGCTTTTTTGTATTGTGTTATCATTTTGTAAATTAGTTTGGTTTGTCCATTAGTTAATTCTTTATCATTTCCTCTTCATCCATTGCTTTCACGTTCTTCTTTACACTTGTCCTCGTTTTTCTTTGTACGCTTTTTTCCAGTTGTTTCTCCTTACTCCCATCTTTTTCTAGCAGCTCGCCTTAATGATACGCGATTTTCCTTATATGATCTTGCAAGAAATGATTACAAGGTCCGAGAATCTGATAGGGCAGTGCTGTTTGAAACGTTGTACTCCTTTTCTCATCTTTCTACTTCGCTATCTCTGTTTTCTCGTGTTTTCATCCCAACCATAATCATCATATTCTTTCTAATAGTTTCTTATTCTCAGTGGCGCTGCTTGGTCAAAGACGATGATGATGACGATGCTTTAATTTACCTCATTAGTTTAAGTCTGAATATAGTTGTTTCTATCAATGATTGAGCTTCCTCTCTGAGTCTTCAAGCAGTACCTTATCAAACTGATTATTGAATATTCTTTCTCAGTCGTTCAAGATTAGATTGATTTTAGTTTTGCTTGAAGCTTGTGGTGTTTTTTGGAGTTTTTAGGCATTGTGGAGTTTTTACAACTACAATAACCAGGATAGCTGCACAACCGTATCAATTTGCATTACAAGATACCTACTCCCTACTATAGTTATTCTTAGCATTTGTTTTGCAATTCATTTTATGTTATTTGCATTGCTAGACTCAGCTTCCAGCACTTCATTTTTCCTGCAGATACGGAACATATATCAAAGGAACCGGGTCAGTTTTAACAGAGAAAACTGAACAAGAGGTACAAGTTTCCTTCTTTTTCGCTCCCAAAATGTCCAATTCTTTCGCAATATTTGTTCAGCTGAAGATGAAAAGTGACTTCTAATTCCTCAATATTTATATTTCCCGTGAGATGTATTGACTTTGTTATTTATAATTAGTCTTTTTCATAAGAGTCTATACAAAGATTGAGGCTCAAAATTGCTTAAATTTAAAAATAAGCTAAGAATGATGCAAAGCTCAAGCTTCATCAAAACCCTGTTCACACGGCACACGCTAACCTAGGTGAAAGCTAACACTCGCTAACCTAGGTTAAAGCTAATACACGCTACCTTAGGTTAAAGCTAATCCAGGTTCAACCTAGGCTGGATTTTGTCGTGTGAACATAGCTAACCTGGGTTTAACCTACGTTAGATGTGACCCATCGTCAGAGGTGGGTTTAACCTAGGTTGAACCTGGGTTATTGCCGTGTGAACATAAAACTTTGGTTGAACCTAAGTTAGCTTTTATAGCAACGCATGCATAACCATAAACAATTCTTTTTATCCAAGTAGTTGCATTGGAATGCATGTCAGAAAATTTTTTCCCACAAACATCGAACATCATTTTATTATTCTCGCTAAACATTCGATTTGTGACTTAATACCCATGATATTGTGAAATGCACATATGTTGAAAAGTTAACCGAGGTTTGCCCTTGGTTCTTGTTCACTTGAGCTTTCAGAATGCTACCGTGTGAACAACAACGGGTTGAACCTGCGTTGCAATTAACCTAGGTTGAACCTGGGTTAGTCCAAATAAACGGGGGTCCTATTAAACAGGGGAGCTGGAAAAAATTCAGAATTTAATAAACGGGGGGCTCAAAATGAACTGGGGATCTGAATTTGAAAAGCGGCTTAAAATGATTATAAAGCGATGGAAAGAGCAAAAACAGGTTGTCAGAAAGTAAAAAGCTAGAATACAGTATATACAGAAGCACGCAATTTTGCCATGAAAAGTGGGCATGAATAGTACTAACTAAGAAAGGAACTAAAAATGAGGAGTTCGTAGAGAATGTTATTTTCTTTAAAATCAATAAACGAGGGGAGGGTCCTTATAAAGTCCAGGGGGTTTGAAAAAAATAGAAAAATTAGTAAGCGGAGGGGGAAGTTTATCTGGCGCTTGAGATTAGACTTTTACTTTCGAGTTATTATGCTATTGCCTTTAGATTAACTATTGCGCAATATTTCTTGCTCAGTTCCGCTCTTCTCTTGACTTATGATGAAGTTATGCATCAACAAAGATTGAATTCTGACATTGAAGTGACTTCTTTGGCACTCAAACTTATTGACTATTCATAGGCTCATATTTGAAAAAATTTTAATGCTGAGGCTCAGTGAGTTAGGTGTTTTTTGTAAGAGAGGGTGTATTACTTAGAAATTAGGTAGCTGAAATGTCTTGGTTCAGAGTCTGTTTGTTGATCTTGTTTGGATGCAAAATGCGGACATTTATGAACTATATTGTTAATTCATGGTTCGTACAAACTCCTTCTAACAATATTTCTAAAAATTTTCCGAAGTCAAATTGGTAAATGTTCAAAAGCGTGAAACACATTTTCGTTTGCATTTTGAAGCCCCATAAAAGGAGAAAAACATAGCTTTCAACCATTCTATGATTGTTTTGGTGCATTATTATTTATATTACAAATAGTAAAATGAACAGAGCTATGTCTATTTTAGAATTTTTCCAAACAAAAATGCAAAACTTTTCCATAGCCATTTTAAGAAGCTTTTGTCCAAAACTTTCCAGGTCCTGCAAAATTGCATTATCAATTTCCATGACTTTCAAAAACCCATGCGAAACTTGTTAATTTCGAGGAATTTCATCACACCATTTAGCTGCACGATTCTAGATTTATTTCCATGATCTTCAACACATTTTAAAATTGTTTTTTAGATTCATCGCGCTTTCCATCAAGCAGCAGAACAGGACGAAACATCAAAAGGGAAAACGTTACTTCAACTACGCTTGAGGTACTTTTCACCTCAGGAAATAGCTAATCTGATGTGCTTTCCTAAGTCCTTTGGTAAGCTTTCAGTAAAAGAAAATGCTTTTTTCGTGGTCATGCTTTCAATTGAATCTTTCCACGAGTTAAGTCACAGCTACGGTAGCTATCGTTAAGAAGATGCAAGGGTAGCAATTAGTTTTCGTACTTAGCTATATAGGCCACACCTCCAGCTCTGTCGCCTTTTAAATATGGTACTCTTGAAAGTCCTTCGTCTTCTTTGATAGGCTTTCCATCGTTTGTGACAATGAAGCAGAAATATCGACTGCTTGGTAACAGTATCAATGTACAAGTGGTAGCAGAATTATTGAAAGACTGTTTGTTTACCTAATTTGCTTAGGACCATCGAGGTTGGTTTCATTTGTAATTGGTAGAAATGATTGAATAAGATAGGAGTTGCAAAATGCGCTGCCTTTGCAAATACTAGTAAAGTAGTAGAGATGAATTTTGATACCTATACTACTACATGTGTATATAGCAGAAAAGATTGATTTTGTTGACGACAACTTTTTTTCATGTTATTTGAATAAGAGTGAATTGTCTTAAGTATGCAACATGTTTTATCAATTTTCAATTTTTGTTCCAAATCTTTGTCCCTATCGCATGAGCACACATTAAAATGCTATTTATTTGAGGGAGGAGGTGTAGAAATCCATTGGAATGATTTCTTTTTTCTTGTAGTTAATAAAGTTCTGACTTTCCAGAAGACTTTATGGACCGACTTTGTCAAAGAAAGGACCAACTTATCACTGTTTGTGTTAAACCCCCTCCATTGTCGTCGCATGCGAAGTTCTCTACAACAAAAGTTCATAATTTTCCCATTTTGATGGCCAAGGTATGAAACAGAATACATCAAATCCAAAAAGCAATACCAAAGGATAGAAATTTATAATAAAATCTAAGAATTGATAAATCACATCTAGAAACAAGCCAATTTATATATTTATTTATATATATATAATGAGAATTTAAATATTCTAGCAAATACAATTAGACTTGTTTATTTACAAGTAGGAAAATGTTTTTGTGAGATCCGTCTCCTAATTAATCAAAATTATCCTTATTTTCTTTCATGTATGTACTATCAGTAGTATCCCTTTTGTTGTAATTTTCTAATATTCTGTCCTGATGCAACTGAGAGCAAAATATAATTAGAGACGGGGGACGTTTATGCTTTTGGTGATCTTATTTTTCTAATGAATATTTAGGCTAATTTAGTTTTATAATTTTCGAGGCGGATTGAATTCGACAGGGTTCCCACTCCTTTTTCCTCAATTGTTTTAGAATATCTAGGAGATTTCTTCGCCAATTTTCTAAGAGATTTTGCAGATTCCAGAGAAATTTGGTGAGCGCTGAGGTCATTACGATATAGCAGAAAAGTCATCATAACAGAAATGTTTTAGTCTAGCAGAAAATTCAATATACCTATTCAAAAAATAATACATTCATGGTAGAATTGGAGAGAATTGATGATTTGGCCATTTTTATTATGAGAAACTATCACAACATAATTTATTAAGCAACATAGCTGCTGAAAAGAAACTCAACTCATGAAAGATTTAGGAGAAAGTTGGGAGAACAGCAAAATATTCCTGAAATTTTAGGCCTTTTTAGGATTTTTTGATAGTTTTCTTTTTCTAAGATATTTTAGTATTTTTAGGAGGCGTGGAAATCCTGTTCGAATCCCGCAAGATCATCATTTTTTCTTATAACAAACTGAGAGGGTCATTCAATTGCAAAACAAGAATAATCAAAAACTATAAGTAAAATTATCAATTCACCTAAATTTGCGTGAAATGAATTTAAGTAGGAAATATAAATTATCAAAAAGGTGCAAAATTACAAAAAATCAATAGAGGTTTTCATTTCGTTCATCTCTTTTGTGTCTACTTTAGAATACAATCTTCTCAGGTAGTGGTTCTCAAGCTGGGTCCTTGCAATATTTCTGGGGGTCCACAGCAATTTGTGGTACACGGTCTGGATCTTTTTCCAAATCAAACGCATATCGCAAAATAGTTTACTATGAATTGCTGAAATGTTCCATGGAATATATGCATCTTCTTGTTCTACATGATGCCCAAGAAGATTTTCCTCCATTGATTTGGTGTTTCTAAAATACTTGCATGTTTACAAAATCTACTCGAAATCTAAAATTGAGTTTAGGAAACCTAGACTGCCCTTTAGTGTTAATGTATAAGTTTGGATCGATAAGAATTTAGATATGAAAAATGCTATAGGGGGCTATGGGGTGGGGTTATTCTGCTTAAATCAGTGAAGATTTTACTCGGTTTTCATCACCCTTGAGAATTGTAAAATTGCACTATTTGAGAGTACCATGATTTATTTATAAGTACCAGATGTCACAATAAAATTTAGGGCTTGCTGTCACATGGTTTGGGCCCAAATTAGCTTGGATTTCTCCTTTCCCACAACTGTCAAATTCTAGAATTATAAGTACCACCCAAAGTAGTGACCAGATGACTTTGTGCCCATTCCTGCTTGCGTGGGACAGTAGAATGTGCTTTATTTGTATTTTAATATCGATAGAAAAAGGAGGTATATCTTGAGATAGTTTGTTGTCAGTGATAAACGCGTAGCTTTGGGAACTTGCAAGTTTTGTTGGGATCTGTGGGCAAAACTGTGAGTAGGTTATTGATCTGACTTAATTCTTGTAGGATCTCTACCCATTTCGATAAACGCACATGCTGTACAAGAAGTGCGTTTCAGATCTATCAAAATACATACATCTATAGGTCTTTCAACATATTTCTACAAACGAAATTTACATGCATTTACAATGGCTGTTAAGAAATATCTACATTAAAAATGGTCTATAAAAGCTAACTTTCTTGATCTAAATCGCTGCCCGAATTTCTTTGAATCATTCGGTGTTCACAGGTTCTCGATTCTTTAACTTCCTTTATTCATCCATGCATTCATTCATTCGCTTAGTCATTCTTTCACTCATTCCTTTGTATTCTTCACACAATTGCTCAATCATTCTTTCCTCTCTGTATTTCCCTAGCCCTTTCCTCTGTTTTATTATCACAAAGCTACTCTCAAATGCCAAATAAGCGGGGGGGGAATCCTGATAAACAGGGGGGAGGAATATGAGAAATGGCTTAAGGGGCTATATATGTGAAAAAAAGTGAATTTTTGAATTTTTTCACAAATTTTTTTTTCAAACTTTTTGGTGCAGAATTTATTGAAGTTTTCAAAAATGTCGTTTTCTTTATTGTGGAATACTTCAAACTTACAGAAAATTGATGTATCTTATGAGGGGTAGCTTTTGATAATTTAGGCCCTTGGTGTTGAACCACTGTTCACAGAGATAAGAATTATTCAGTCCCCCATTTAGTGAAAGATGTACCCAGATACAGCCTACTGCTCACCTATTATGAAATAGCCTCGTTTTTGGTTCATTTGGCTGGTTTCCATGGTTTTGTCTGGATTCAAAATGGAAGTAAGTAATACTGAAGGCAGTGTGGTTGAAGTTTGTCCCACGAGTAAATTTAGATCAAAAAGACACAGCAAAAAGAGCAGAAAGAAGCACTTAGCGAATTTAATGTCAAAAAGAAAGGAAAGAGGAGCTGAATCTACCTCATCAAGTAATGACAAAGAGCAGAGCTTGCCATCATTCGATAGTGCAGCACGGGGAATACTCCTTGATAGTAAAGATAACGAGAAAGATGATGGTATAGATAAGGATGAACCTACCCCGAAACGGCCCAGAAGCAGTCTCAAAATAAAACTTCAGCCAAGAAGAAATACTGACAATACCAGTAAGTTAAGCATGAGCACTTATGAACGGTATGCAATT
>WIPJ01000173.1:15870-47492 GCA_018155075.1 Cassiopea andromeda
GAATATGAGAAATGGCTTAAATTATTACAAAACGGTGAAAAGAACAAAAACAGGTTGTCATAAAGCATAGAGCTAAAATATATACAGAAGCACTCTATTTTGTCTTGAATATTGGGCGTGAATAGTACTAACAGAGAAATGGAATGAAATCAGGGGTTCGTAAAAAGTCAATTTCTTTAAAAGGAATAAATGGGGGTCCTCATAATGTCTGGGGGGGTTGGAAAAAATTGAAAAATTAATAAACGGGAGGACGGTTATTTGGCACTTGATAGCACGATACTGTCAGTAATGTTTAATTTTTTTCTAACCGACTATTACTTTACTTTTTGCCAATAATCTATACGCTTCATTCTGCAGAACTACATCACACATCAAAGAACCCTGTCGTAGAGATTGAAACCTAATTTTTGTCACTATTGCTACTACTTCTCCTCTAACCTTCAACTGGACTACGATTATTGTGCATTAGAACTAACCGATAAGCATTTCTAATTGTTATTACAACACCTCCACATTTTGAGTCGTCATCACCGACAATGAGAAGACACTATAAATAATTTTCGTCTCCACGACTTATTCCATTCGGTTATTTCTGTTTGGTTGTATTTATTCATAAATTAGACTTACTTATCAAGCAACAAGAGGTCCTAGCCAAGCACGACCTTATGATATCGCTTCACAATAAGATTGATGCGTCAATAGGAGGCCATTTCCAACCCAGCTTCTGACCTGGATTCGATAAAAATGGCAGCTCAATCCCTGCTAGGCAGATTGGGCGTAATTACAAACCAGCTAATTTATTTTGCGGCGCAGATGGTGCGCCTGGCGGAAAGAAATAACCCTGTGTTGTTGCCTCCAGCTTCATTGAGCTATCCAGTTCGACAGTTGACACGTCATGTCTTGTCCCATCCTGCACGTTGTCAAAAAAATTTAGATTATGCTCACTTGTATTGGTTGACAGAAGATCATTCCAAAATTCTTCGGCTTGCACATCGTGAAAAAGATCACTTCCAAACAGATCTTTCGCGGCATCGGCTGCGGCAAGCTCGGCAGCATCGTCATTGCTGCTCGACTGCTGTTGTTGCTGCTGTTGTTGTTGTTGGATTTGGATCTCTGCGCTCGGCTTCGTCTCCAACTGGATGTTCGTTACCTCTGGTACAGTGTGCTCTGGGGTGTTGTTTGTAGTGTCCATCGAATCATCCATTGAATCGCTAGAGATGGATAGGTCTTCTGCGGAGGATATTGCAATAAAATGAATTATACACCAGTCAAAATGAGTCCCCACCCTCCCCACTTCGGGACATGTGGGGTGCTGGTGGGGATTTGTTGCCCTTTTAGCTGGTTGTTGTGTCCACACTACGTGGGGGAATGACACATACTGGCACTTCCACTGAGCAATTTCCGTAATTTCAGATCCAAGATGGCGACCATTGTAAATTTGCTTCTCACACGGATAATTTGGGGTCAAAATATCCCCAGGGGATGAGATATTTTAAATTTTTCTCCACAAAATTTGTCCCCACATAGTGGGGTATTTGTCTGGTTTGGCTCACATTGCAATGCCAATGCCCACCCGTGTCCCAAAGTGGGGGGAATGGGGGTTCATTTTGACTGGTGTATTCAACACGTGCACTCGTTGGGCTACAACGTTGGCTTGCTGATGTCACTGAATAGGCTATTTCTGAATATGTGTTATAGGAAAGAAAACAGAAAGACGCTATTTATAAGAAACAAAATACATGTTCCAGGGGCATGTTTCTTATAAAACAACCATGTATTGCAAAATCAGCTCTTCTCCACCAGCTTGAACTTAAATAGATCACATATCCCCAATGGTAGAAACTTTACATATACCGAATTTAGCAAATTTTTGCATCTTCATTGTTTCGTTTAGACTTCCTTCTTCTAATATTAACTTTCTCATACTTTACCTTTCTTTACTGCTTTCCTTTTTAGCTATTCTAAATTTTAAAGCCAAATTTATAAATAAATAAATAGATGATGATGATTATTATTACTATGATGATGATGATTATGGTGATGATTATGATGATTATGGTGATGATGATTATGGTGATGATGATTATGGTGATGATGATTATGGTGATGATGATGACGCTTATTATCATGGTGATGATGATTATGATGTTGATGATGATGATGATGAAACAAGATGAATGGACCGTTCACTATTTAGAGAGAGGTTGATACCGAAGAGAAATTGGTTGGGTGACAAATGTTTTGATAAAATAAGGCTATGCGAATACATTATAGTACAATATCAAGGTTTGGTAAGACTATTTTTTGATCAAGAAATCATTTTTCTCTTCGATATCAACCCCTCTGTAGATCAATCTATAACTTAAGCAGACTGCATTAAGGCAACTCAAGTATAGCATACATCATAGTCATATATCATATCACATCACATATAGTATCAAATCGATCAAACCTGGATTGGCCATTGCTGCTTTTATCGCCTCTGGATGTTTACGTTTCCACTTTCTAATCTCCCTTTCAAGGGTTTCTTGTTTTTCTGGACGCAGAGACCACAGACAGCCTTTCCTCTGCGATGTCCCATCAGGCCTTTCGATCTTACAGAAGGCTTTGTTGAGTGACAGATTGTGCCTAACGGAATTCTATGGGTGAAACATTTTTCATTTATTTAGGGTAAGGGCGGAGATGATTGCAACTTCCCAGAGGCAAGGTCTCTAGGAAGGACGGCATTTATTTACTTTTAAATCGTGTATAGTAGCATTCCCTGTGTAAGTTATATTGTAACATGCTCAGTCCATGCCCGGAGACACGTACGCGTGTCCACACACGTTCAAAATCTCCAGCATGATCGAAAAATCGCCCGTGCCAACATTACTATCAACCGTGCAATCACACAAGCTAAATAGGAACTTTGTTGCCGCAACTACAACACCTACTGTCTGCCACATTTTGCTGTCATAACTCTGCTTTATCCTGTTTTCCTTAAAATGAAACCTTAGGTATGCTTCAATTACAAAAAGACTCTGCATTGCAGATAGACAAATCTTAGATCGCACGTGCAATTCCAAATGCAAATTAGGGTGCACATGCGAATTGACGCTCGTGCTGGACCAATTTCTTTCGGCCATGGACTGCATGCTTTTGTACTTCAATTTATATTATTACCGTAAATTCTTTATTTAGCCCTCCCCGGGGGCTTATTAATTTCAAGCACTCTAGAGGGGGGCTTATAAATTTCTTGAAAATTTTAAATAGTTAACTAAATATTTGCTGTTTGAAAATAGAGAAAAATACTCATATTGTTTAATTATACATCATTAGTTCATAGCAGAACACACAAAATTGAAAAAAATTGTGTGGTAATCGTTGACATAGAACGTTTTTATCCGCAGTAAGTCAATGAATGACTTTGATTCTTGATTGCTTGAAAACTATTGCTTTTAAATCGTGATCTTGCTTAGTTTACTTATTTCTATGAAACTTAATTACGCTTGGTAATATTCAATTATTCAATATTATCTAGGAGGGTTAATAGAGAGGGGCTTAATAAATATCCTGGTCCAAAAAGGGGGCTAATTGGATAGGGGAGCTAAAAAGAGAATTTATGGTATGTATTATCGTGATGAAATGAAAATAAATACAAAACAGCTAAAACCTGTAACAACCGAGCAGAGAGATTTATGTGTACAAGATTTTCGTGCAAAACTGTGTACAAGACTTTCTTGCAAAAATATGTGTGTAAAGGATCTTCGTGCAAAAATATGCACAAGATTTTCGTTAAATATTATGAGGTTTTTGTGCAAAAACGTGTGCAAGACACTGGTAGAACTATTTACAGATTTTCGTTTTACTTTATGTTTTTTGCGATTTTCGTGTGAAATTCGTAATGTTTGTGCTATTTTGTGTTATCAAGAAATTCCTGCTAACCTCCAACAGACAATTTCTTTTATACACCCTTCTACAATTTAATAATAACAGCTCGTGGCAAAACAGATACCGATTCAGCACCAATACCTTCTCTCCGGATTATGCGATAGCACTTATCAGCTATATCTTAATTGTGTCACCTGTTTAATGCTCAGAACTCTGTCTAATTACTCATCATTAAGTGAGAGGTTGTTTTCAGAATCTTGCTCGCACAGTTATGAAATTACTTTGATTACGAGGCTCTTTTAGAAATTAACACAGCTGTTGATATAAACATGGGGGTCTAGTGATTTCATAGTCCAGTTTCGTTCGGAATGTGCGCAGCAGAATCAAAGCAAATTGGAAAAGGAGCGATTTCGTGGCAGCACTTGTAGGGATTGTGCTTGTTTGGGACACACATACCAGGGGCTGCACCAGAGACTGAGGGATTGCGTCCTTCAAGAACCCCGCTCTTTGTGGCCACATACAACTTACTGCTGTAGGTCAGTAGTTCCCAACCTTTTTATCGACGCGGACCTGTCAATGTTTGACATTACTGTGGCCTGGGTAGTGGGCGAAGAAAGTTCACTCCATCAGGTATACTTGATGGAATGAGTTTTTTACCTACGATACTAAATTCTGACGTGTTGACTGACGTGGCAAAAGCAAAAGTAACAATTGATCTACGGTCCCTAACACAGGTCCACGGTCCGGGATTTAGGGATCCCTGTTGTAGGTGTCTGTTCTACTAATCCATTACAAGACCTGATCCCAAGCCAGTATCCACTTCAGGTAGAACTGAAAAGAGCAGACGAGTGTTAAAATTGCTTGCACAAATTTGAAACATTTGATTTGAGCGTCATTTCAACGGTTGACAATTGAAACAATTCCTGTCCATTTGTCGTGTTCCTTCAGAAGAGTGCGGACTCCATGCAAAAATCCTGTCGATAAATTTCCCATTTTTGCATTCTAGAAACCCAAGAAGAAACCTAGGTATTGTCACAAGAGGCATGGAAACTACTGTCAAAGTGAAGGAGCCTGGTGACTAAGGTCTAGGATAAGGTTGGAATTCTGCTTTCTTTGTTGGCTACAGCCTTGTTTTCAATACTTTTGAAATATGTACAAATGGAGAAAGAGCTTCTATGGTACGTTCTTTTACAAAAAGTGGAAAAAGAAGTGAAACATACTACCGTATTTCCTCGAAAATAGGCCGACCTTCGAAAATAAGCCATTCGAAAATAGGCCGAGATATCTTAGTAGAGACCACAAAAATAGGCCGAAAAAGTCCATTTCAGAAAAAAAACAAGCCGCGGCTTATTTTCGAGGAAATAGGGTATTTATGCAAAAGTGGAGAAACCAGTACCTCCCGCCTCTCCCAGGTTTCGACGCCCCCAGTGACGTAATGGAAAGGAGAGAGCTTTGCCAGGAAGATTTCTACAGACATGCCTGGTCACTTTTCTTCAACAAAAGATGGCGATAGTTTTGATACTAAGGTTCTACACCCAATTTTCTGATGTCGATATTTAAACATGACCACAATACACCCCCAGGCGGGCTTGCGGAGCGGCAATGAATAAAACACGAGGTAACAGGTGTCCGACCTGAATGCCCATGCGGTCCACGTGACCTTCATTAAAAATTAACACATTTGAGGTCTGCGCTTTCTGAGTATACCGTTAAGCTCGGCTTTGCTTTTGGAAACACATGTCAAAACATTTGCTTTAATTTTTAAGGATATTTTTCCGTTGCAAACTTCTCACTTCGTAAACACAATAAATTTGGGAAACCCATTGTGATTTGAAAATTAAGCAACTCTTTTCCAGTATCGATTTTGAGCTAGAATCATAGGAAATTCAATGCTCTCGGCCATAGATGTACGAATGGTTGGCCGCGGCGGAGGGTATACGATTTCCATATTGTGTGAATTGTGGGGATAGGACTAGAAATTTGGTGGGAGGAAGGGATGAATCAAGGTGAGCTAATGACTACGGTAAACTTTTGGTGGAACCTAATAAGTAATGTAGATGGGAAAGGCTTTGTTTTGCGCTAGAAGGATACAACTGTTTATGAGAAGGATCTTTGTTTTGTATGTATTGTTGGGGATAGGCCCTGTGGTCAATTGCACAGCCCCCAGCAAAATAAGGAAGAAAGTAGAGAGGGGTGATAGAGTAAAGCTAAGTAAAGAGAGGGATAAGATCAAGCTTGTTGATATTACATTTTAGTGAAGAAAAGTTGTAGAAATCTGGAAAGTAAGATGTAGGTAAGAGGTTTCATAAGATACAGAATACAACTGTACAGTACTTTCTTGCACTAAACATCGCTTGAATGGACAGCAGGATTGATGACGTTGGAGGCGAGCAGAACTTTATCAGTTATTAATTCACTCAATAATTCATCATCAGTGTGATCATTGTATGCTGATGGTCAATATCTGGTCAGTGGATTGTAAACATTGAATCAAGACCATCCATTACCTTGCAACCACGGTACTTAAAAATTTATAGCAAATGTGCTTTTGGAGATCACTTGTAGTCATCTTATACTATTTTCTTCGCAAAAGGGAAGTTTCTGGAATGGCAGCCAACGTCTTTGCTGTTTATGAATAAGCAGCACCTGAAGGGGGGAGGCATTTGACTTGTGGGAGGAAGTGTGATCATTAAGAACCATGACATATACTGACTGCTAGGATAATATTAGTATTTAATAATTTGAGCCGATTTCTCCAAAACATTCATTCCTAGCAACTGTGCATTTCGTCTCAGCATTGAATGCCCGAGAATAATGGGCTATGGGACAAGTCCGTGAGGATGTGCATCTGGAAGACTATCTTCAATTGATATCAATCTCGGTTCTGACATGCTCTTTCTAGAAAATTGCCTTCTCCCCTCCTCAATAGATGCACCGAGAGCTAAATCTTAGTATACAGCTCTATAAATGCTGCTCCCCGAATTACGATATCCGATTACATTTCCTCCATAGAAAATGACATTCCTTTGCTAGAATGCGCTTCACTTCTGAAGTTGCATACTTACGCAGTTTAACAAAGCGCTAGTCATCAAGAACCGTTAATTATCAAAAAGATATTTCTCAATAAATGGGGTTCCAGGTCTGCCAAAACATAAGGTTTTTCATCGAACCACATTTCTCTTATATTATCACGATCTTTTCTATAATTTAATGTCTTTCAGAATTTCAACAGGCCAGCGGTTTTCACCACTAACACCCATTTGTTCAACAGCAACACCTGATTCCTCGAAAAACCCCACCCCCTCCCCCATCTATAGCACCCATATTCATGCCAGTATTAATTTGTCAGGTAGGTTTCACAAGTAATTCAAGTTCGACTTTTTCATTCTACATTTGCTTACGATCACCTGACAAGTAACGCATTAGGAGTCAGAACCTGCAGGAGTGACTCACTGCATGTGCGGTTTGTACTTTGTCAGAGAATAGTGATAGCAAAATGATTCATCTCCAAGTGTTTACTCCCTGTTATTAAGAATGAGGATGTCTCATGAAGATGACGATGAACTATGGCATTGAGGATGTCTCATTAACCATGGCATGAAGATCAGGGGTGGTCTCTAGGGGACACTCAGGGGAGCAGAGCCCCCTTGTTAAAATTACTGTTCATTTTGGGGGCTCAGCCCCCTGAAAGTACTTGCAATGGCCTTGCTTTTCAAAGTGTATTGACCTTGCTTCTTAAGTGTTTTGTATTGCTGTGATTAAGTATTCACTGCTATATGGTAATTGAGCTGTTTCTAATTGTTTATTATACTTTATTAGTACTAAACCAATGTATCATATCTGCATCTTTAAAAATATGGGCATGGCTGCAGCTAGGTCACACCCAAAATATGGGTGTGGTTGCACCTAGAGCCCTCTTCTTAAAATTTTTAGAAATCACCACTCATGAAGATTCTCTTTAATAGCTTTGGCATCAAAAATGTCATATTTGAGAAGCAGAAAAAGTTTTCCTAATGAGCATTTAATATGATTTTGCTTTTGCACATACAGATCAAGCATAAGGGGTAATTTCACACTTAAGTACTTGCAAGCATAATATGTTAGAGCTTCTTTGTTTTTCCCAAGGAGTTTATTTTCCAGCCACAAGCTACAAAATAGTTGTGCATTACAGGATATCTATATTCAGGTTAAACTGTACCCTATTCTGCTCCTCCATTTCTACAACTCACATTTTCCTTGATACCCTGCAGATATTTTTTGACAAAGTTAGCTTTATCTAAATTCAAAGAACTTATATCAAGCTTTAAAATACTTCTAATTCTGATTATCAGTGGAAGCAGCTTCTCAATTGCATTGAATTGCAAATTCAAATTTATTATACTAACAACAGAGAGCCAATTCACATGCTACAATGAATTTTGCATTTGATGTGTTTATGCATTTTTCTGATACATTGTGATCATACACAGTAAATTTGATTGGTCTTTGCCTGCATTTCTATCCTAGGACAAATCAGGATGGCAATCTGGCTGTATATTATTATATTAATGTAGAGTCTTGTTTGCACAATTTTCACTCTGAAAGCCTCAGTCATAGTTTTAATGTAATATCAACCTAGGCCTTCTGCACTTCAAGGAAATTTCTAAAATAGTTTGCACTTGTAGTGAGAGTCAAAATACTTTCAGATAAATGCCTATAAGCCAGTTCATCTCAATGCATGACTCTTATGACATTACCTGCATTAAAAATTCCTATAAACCTGCCCTCTTATTTTAGTGCAAATCAGTTTCTAATACCATTTGGTAGTATGAAATGCTTTGGACCAACATAAGAAGGCAGGTGTATAGATGACTAGTGGACAACTACAATGCTTTTTGGCTAGGAGCACTTTGTCAAACAGCTTGTTTTCAGCTCTCGTTAGACAAAAAGTTAAGCATAAAATATGAGTAAAGACATTTGGATCTAAAAACAAAGTATTCACTGATTGAATACAGGTAGAAGCCACCCTAAAACTGTCCAGTGGACCTGTGAGCCTAGTTTTGCATAGCTGACAGATCTCTTCAATACAATATATATCAACAGCCTCCAAAAATTGTAGTTTGCAAAACTCAAGCATAAGTTTAAAGTATTGCAAAATTTTAGAGATAATTATCTGATAAGAATATTTTTGAATTCTTCATACCTTCCAGCCATCTGGAGCTGTCTTGAAATATGGGAATTTCCCCCTAGAAACAATGCAAACAGACACTTAGTGAAGAGCTGATGGTAGATAGAAGCTTGACCTCACAAACATCAAAATAAGGCCTTCTAAATTCAACTCTATATATATATTAGAAAATATTTTACATGGTGGCTGATTGAAAGGTGTTCATTACTCAACCAGCTCTTGGGCTTTAACTACAAAAATTTATATTTCTCTAATCCGCAAAGGCTAGCTGAATGCACACCTTTCAAAGCTAAGTTGCACACATACTGGAGATGTTGACCATTCGCCTAACTTCAGGAAATTCTTGGAATAGAATCAGAGTCTACAATCCAGAAGAGCCATTATGTTCTGAGCCTAATACTAACAGGCTTACAGCAAAACATGGATGAGCTAGAGAAGATCCTTTATGTAAAATGTTGTGATATATATTCAGTACAATGTTATTGACATAAAAGGCCAACGTAAGAGATCAATCCCTGCTGGATGCTTTAGCACTATTTTAAAGTAACACTGCATAATATCAGGAATACTTACTGCATATATTTATAGATTTCACTGACAGGTAAACTCCCAGATTCACTGCTATTTAAGGCCATTGCAATTAAACAAGAATAGCTAAATACTGGCTTAGGATAGGTTTTCTGTTCCGGATTTCCATTCTCTTTTCCCGGTTTTATTTGAATCTTTGGTGATTGCAGTCCAGCAAGATCGTGCATAGATAGATCAGCCCTTGGGAAAATTGGATGATGCATAGAAATTGGCATAGGCCTAGGTGAGCATTGCACAGGCAAATTCGTATTAGGATCTACCATCAATTGCACAGTTCTGCTTCCTCCATGATCAGCTGGGAGGCCAACACTTTGCAACCATTGCAGGCTGCTCAGGTCTTTAGGAGTTGGGTTGTCCGACTTCATCTTCATAGCAGCTCTATTCTGATCGAGGAGTATCGCATCTTGACTAAGCATATCACTGTAGTTGAAATTCCCGCTAAAATTGTTGTAATTTAACTCATAATCGACTTCCTGTGCAGTCAACGTATCCAATTCGTAGATATTATTCTGGTAAGGGCTGAACATATTTATGCCGACTCTGGTGCGTATATAGGTGTTTGTGTGCGTAAAAAATCAGATGCTTGGGTTTTGCAATTAGAGGTCTTTCTTTGTTTGGATTGTGGTTTGTGGATGATCGGCAATTTAATTTTGCAGTGCAGCAAGTTTTCAGCTGAACGTTGACCATCTAGTCATGCTTGAGTAATCTCGCATACTGATATGAATAAGAATTGCAGCGCGCTTATTGGCTACTTCTAATTAAGAAGACTACCTCATTGGACAAACCGTTTCCATGCCGATCCGTATAAGGTCATCAACCTGCTCGGTGTAATGCTGAATGTAGGTGGCTAAGCCCAGGAATTTCCACAGTTTCGGGCTTTATTTCCACCCTATTTCACTGCATTTATCAATAGAGCTGAAGATATGTAGCCCAGAGTTCCTTTGGTCCAACAAAAGTCATCTACTGCCCTTTGCCTTTTGATAAATTCGCAAAATTTGACCCTATTTCACCTACTGCAGTAAGAACTTCTGTATACAAAGACCTGCTCCACCTGTTCAATTCAAAGCACCTGTTCGTCCCTTGGAATCCTTAGCTCTGCAGGATTTTACACCTATAAAGCACTTTTCATGTCTAAATTTACTCAATAAAATAGAGCATTCGACTCCATATCTATTTTAACAACGATGCAACTGTCTACGCATAATGCCATATAATTTGAATCGATTTTTTGAAGTAAACGTGGAGTTTTTAGGCCTGCCAAAGCTCTCAATGAGCATGGTAGCATTACGTTTTTTCCTTTTTTGGCGCAACTAATTCATGGAATTGTTTTCTTTGTGGCGTTACGACTATGATTGGACCCTTACTTTGAGCATAATTCGTTGCTGCATTACGTAAGGATCAACTGCTGCTATACGATCCTAATTAACTCTGCTAGGACCATTAGGAAAATATTAATTAAGTTGCTTCGGTTTCAAGAAAACAGTTACCACCAGTTTAAGAAATATTGCACATGCTTAAAAAGAGATAAACAAACGATATATGATAAGCATATACGATGGGCTAGAATACAAGATTTTCAGATTTCCAGAGGGTAGATGGTAGATGCAGAGCAAAATAAGTAGGTCAGAGGGGAATATTTCAAAACAAATGCATGAGCTTTGCCTTTGTGGTAATAGCACATTTTTTAAACATGTAATTAAAAGCTGCAGCAAAATCATCGAAGTCATTCAGCTGGCTTATCCATTGGTATCGATATTAACAAAGGTTGTAATATAAACATTGTGATTGATATATTATAAATCTATATCCAAAAATGCACTACAAGATCGACAAACATGCAGCTATCGTGCAATGGAAATTGCACAGATAGATTTGGATATAGATATGGACATTGAAGAAGTAGTTATATCCTTGTCAAGCCTTATGGGCAATCTCTTTTTGCAAGAGAAATCGTTGCAATGCTAAGAACATCAATAAGAAAATGACATAAGAAGGTATTAATGCACTAGACTTGTATACAGCTGATATTCTTGAAATTTCGATTGAAAAATTTGGAAAGCAAAATGAAGCCTGCAAAACTGTAAAGTGTTAATGGAATAAGTGTATATGACAAATGCTTAGACAAGATTTACGTTATTCTTGAGCTTATATAAAGGATATATGATCGCTATGAGGGTAAATTGGGTTTCTCTAATCCTCTGTAGGGTCCTAGTTGGTCACACCTTATTTCACAGTTTTACACAATCTATCATAGCAAGGACTTTTGCTAATATTTTCGAAGGCTACCAGTAGACGTCTATTTATGGGCGTGTTCTCGAATAATCAGCAGTTTTTTGACAGTTATCAGCATGTGACTACAGGTGTAGCTGATAAGGCTTGCAAAATAGGATTATGGGATATTTTCATGTTTGTGTTATTATAGAGCTTTGATACTTGTGCTATTGACTGCTCGAATGAAGGTCACGTTGGCTGTTCACTTTGATCTTCCAGCGTCCATTGATGGTCTAGGCCCATGCACGAGACTGGCAAAAGCGTCCATTGACTATAGCTTGTCCTGAAGAATGAATTTTCAATATAGCTTTGCACCTGTTTTGTAATTATTTCAATTGCTCGTCACTCAGCTGTTCTTTTGGCGTTTTGAAGCGCGTAAATCTTTGAGCCATCACGTAAGAGCTTCAATGTCCACTTGGATAATTTTTTTCTGCTCTAGTACACGATGCAAGCAGCTCATCCTGAAACTACTCGTAGTTCTCTACAATTCTTTGTCAGTTCTTGCAGTTCTAGCTTTCAACAGATAAATATTATTTCATAGCTCTAAATGTTATTTTACCAGTTTTCTATAAAGTGTAAACTTTGCCCTGCATAAAGAATTTAAAATGAATGAAATAAAATGAGTGAACGGTCACAAGGCATTACAACTGCATGAGCATTCAACTGCTGCAGCCTCTCAACCTTCTACTAGAATTCCTTGATTTCTCTGCGAGACATTTTGCAGAACCAAGTATTTTTATGCAGCGTTTCTTTGGTCCTCTTCCCTTCCTGATTTTGATAATATACCAATTATATAAACTATTGACTCAAGTGGGAAGAACTTCACTCTTTGAAAAGTACATCTTTAAAGATGCAGATTCCTAAAGGGCCTGCATTGAAGAATTAGTCGAAGGGTGCACAAATACATAGGACTTGTGTCTCCTCATCCAACGTCGTCTATTGTAACTAAGTTACATTAACTTTTTCCTCTTGCATTAAATACTACGGATCGACTTCTTTCAGAAAGGTCCAGTTGATAATCCTTGGGATGTCGCGCCTTCACGCCCCTTAATTTTTGCCCCTGCGAATAATAACATCTTCACTGGGTGCTTCCACCTGCGCTTTTGCAGCAGGTTTGTAATAAAATTCGTTCATTTTACCATTTTGCTACATACATTCTGATGAGCGAGGTAGCATAGTGGTTAGAGCGCATGCCTCCAATGCGGAAGGTCAAAGGCTCGAGCCCGACTCGATGCCCTGACTGAACGCTCACTCACTGTTCATCCAACAGCAAATGGGTGCCTAGTGGGAACACTGAGGAGATAAAGGCGGCGAGGAAAGGAACGGGCCACCCTAACTCACATGCCGATGGCTCAGCATAAGTGTCCTCTCTAACAGGCACTCCCCTACGTACGAAAGTATACGGGACCTTTTACTTTATATACATTCCCTACGTAAAATAGGTTACTGTAAATTCTCCTGCTCGCTTCATTTCTATCACTCAACAGGGATTCTGGCTAAAAAGCAGACAATTCCGTGATGCAGTATGCCTTTCTCCGCACTGAAACTTACTGGAAGCGCAAGGATGTGATCATAGGCAGCACTCTGGGGTGTAGGGCAGGATTGGCACCAGGAATTTCTTCCATGGGGGCTGAATCTTCCAAAGGGGACTAAGATGCAGTTTTTAGGATACTATAGTTGCTAAAAGATCCGAAAAAAGAGTTCTTGACCTTCTGACGGGGCATAGCATGCTCCTAACTGGGGACCATAACTCCTTTGTATATGAAATGGCATTCACCAAAGATCGCAGATTACGGAGCTAATCAGCAGATGCCAAATTCTTATCTGCCTAATATTGCAGTATCCCTGCGTGACAACCCTATCCCCAGGAAGTTTTCCTAGTACCACCCCTGAAACAAACCCTTAAGATTTTTTTTATACCAACCAGAGTTTGTAGGCGAACTATTCCTGCAATGCTCTTCCAGAACAAACTACCAGTAGGAATTGCTCTTTTTGAAGTTTGAGTTGGCATAGTTAATTAAAAATATTGTTGAAATACACGCATGTTTTACAGCTGAAATTTGGTGAAGAATTAAGAACAAGCTAAGGACAAGCCTATCCACTAACGAATTGACATGAAATGTCTTTTCCTTGCTAGCCTGGCGAGAATTGACAGCCTTATCACTTCTCCATTTTGCGAAGTAATTTCCCTCTAGTGAAGTTTCGCTAGGTTTATGTAAAGTATTTTATAAACCTCTTTCAATATAGAGCATTGATATGCACGAAGGGTTATTTCAGATGCCACATTTGGCTAATGGGGCTCTCAATCAATCAAAACATCCAGTGTGTTGTCTTGTGTATATCGTCAAATTTCCTGAGTGCCCACACTCTAATAATTTACGAACATATTAAGAACAATCCAGCCTCAAAAGTTTGGAAAAATTAAGAACAGCCAGCCTGAACCTCAATTTTCCTGGTTCTCAGAAAGCGAACACTACACTTAACTTGGTAAAGCCAACAGCAACAGCAACAACAACAACAACAACAACAATATATTGAAGGAATCAATCGGCAATAGTCTCTTTTTCAAACTGTTGCTCCTTGTTAAGATTTTTGCAGCAAGTAAAATTTAGAGAATGGCAGCAAGCGTCGATCAATTGTCATTCAATGCTATAATTGAAGAAATCTCTAGAAATTTTGCAACTATTAGAGATGTTTTTGCCCTGTTAGGTAAGATTCATTGTTACTGTTTCATGGTCCTCTTGGCCGTTGCAGAGTTAGGCAAGTGCACATTCGTGATCTTATCTCAAGTGATACTGCACACTTGGACATGCACGCCGGAGAGCCAGGGGCGAAACTAGGGTGCTTCCATTGGGAGGGTGGGAGATATAGTTGCCGGGAAAAGGGCGTTCCCCATCAAATGTGAAAGGGCATGTCATGCGTAGAGATCATTAAGACCAGATCCTAAAAGAAGAATTTTTGACAGGTGCACTTTGTTTTAAAAGGTGAGTATGGTCTCCAAAATTGGGCTAACATGATGTGCATGAAAGAAACTAAAAGCTAATATAGATCCCACCTTACAATTGTCCTAAGGGAAACTCTTTTGAATTTTGGCAGATGAGGAAAACTATAGCTCTGTAGCAAAGATATCTCCATAGAAAGAAAAGGAGGTGATCTGGGAGCTGTGCCCCCAGGAAAATTCTTGAGAACACGCGCTTTACTTTGGCTTAAAATGCATCTCCCAATACTAGAACAAGTAGATTATGCCCTATTTTTGAGAGAATCTGTAAGAAGATCTGCCCTATATACAAGTAGGCTCTTTCTTCCAGTACAATTGCACAGTTTTAATTTACAGCTGCACAAATTGTTAAAAGTAAATACTAACTTTAGGCCTTGCATGTGACCACCAGAGAAAAAGTAGACGTTGAGGGAAAAGTATCTACACGCCAAGTGCTCAAAATTGCCTGACAAATATACCTGTGGCCAAAAAAATTCCATGACATATTTCTAATTTTTCATCATTGGGGGTGCTTCACACCCCTGTGCCCCCCTGGAGTTTCACCTCTCCAAAGAAGGGGGCAGAGGGGAGCAAGTGCCCATTTTGAAATGCAATAGAATCCTTTTTTAGACATTTATATTGTACAAAGAAGATCAACTAAGCTACATAAATAAGCAATATATTGTTCAAAGAGAGAGCAATGTGTATTATTCTGTGAAATATAGGCTGTGCTAGGATGGAATGAGAATGTCTCAATGAGGTGCCTTGGGTCCCAAATAGGTGCCCATGCAAGTTGGTGCCCTTTTGCTCCTGTTGGCCCCCCTTGCCCCACCATCATTCTGGCATGCCTGCACTTGGAGGTGGATGTGGTAGGGCATGGTGTAGTTGTTTAGTCTGGGTTTCACGACAGCTAATTTCTAGCTATTGTAATGCTGTGAACCAAAAGTTGCCCCGATGTGACTGCTTTTCATAACTAAACTAGCTTTAGTTCTTTAATTTACAAGCCAAAAATTCAATTGCACATTAACAGTGCACACCTGACACAAAGTGCACACTTGCAAACCTGGCCTTTTGCTTGTGTGAACTTGGGATCTTGTCTACAAAAGCCATACTGTGTGGTATGAGCTCTTGCTAGTGCAAGTTAACTGCAAGACTTGTGTTAAGTGGATTGTAAGTTATGTCACCTTGATATCAATACATTTTCTGTAGAAAATGTATGCACTCCTTGAAAATAGGTATGATAAAGTGTAGAAAAGGACCAAATGGAGTGGTCAATTACTGGCTTAATTCAACACTCATATCAGAAATTTGAATTAAGTTTATTTTTCTCTTGTCAATTTCTAAAGGTGCATACCTGAAGTACATAGCCATCAAAAGCACACTTGCTCACCTTACATTTCCATTGTATGCACCTGATATCTAAGCAAAATGCATGCCATATTATCTTCAATGAGTGCCATATTCTCTTCAATGAGTGCCTAGGGTGTTTTGGTAGTGGGTCTTAGATTTTACAGGGAGTGTTTATTTGAGAGGAGCATTTAATAAGGAGAAGCATGTGCTCCATTTCATCAATCAAGTGCTGAAAACTTTGCCAGAGGTATAGTGCTTGGAAAGTGTGAGGTCAGAGTTATAGTTCCAGCCAAGTGCTATGCTTCTACATAGAGTAGAAAAATATTCATATAGATCTTGTTTGGGCTTTACCATCATGTTCAATTCTTTTTCTGAGGTTTGTTTTGTAAGGAATAGATAATTGACAGTATGCCAATAAACTATCCCTTAGATGTGATGTAAGAGGGGCCCATTTTTTAAAGCAGGTGCATTGAACAAGAGAAGACATTCATAGAGTCAGATTTTTATGATTTTGTCAGATTTTTATGGAGTCTTTATTAGAGTGGGGTATTTGAAGAAGATTGAGCATTAATCAGATGTATTATGGTAACCAATTTCATTGCTAATGAATTTCTTGCTTTAAAGTTTCAACTGCTTTCAAATGACTACAAACTGGTTTTTATTTTTTCTTATACAAATTGCCAGTCTATGAAATATTTATCAACAGTTTTTGAACTCCTGTAAAGGAAAAGCTTGCTTGTACAGAGAGATGCAAAGGGGAGTATAAACAAATAATTGCATATAACTTTGCATAGGAAAATTTGCTTGTGCAAAGGTATGTGCAGATATTTCTGATCAAACTTTTGTGCAAGATATGCCCTGACACAACTCTCTACCAAAGATAGATCTGTACGATAGCTTGATAATCATGCATGTTGAAATATATGATTAAGGATATACTGAGCATTACAAAATTGGGGAGGTAAATGTGATAGGCACTTGTACAAGCATGTGTTAAGTACACTGGAGCATGGGAATTTTCAGGGAACAGAGTGCACACAAAACCTTATTACTATATAGTAATAAGGTTTTTTATGTGCTGTGTGCCCTCATCTGTTACATTTATGATAATGATCATACAAAATAAGAGTTTCCTATTTACCATTCAGTGGCTTAGTCAGAACCAGAGCATGATCTGAGAAGCCACTACTCATGCTGAATTTCTAGATGATATAATAAGTATAATGTTGTTAATTTAGATCTATATTTTTTATGCTTTCTTGCTCAAGATGTGGTGTCATTTACCAATCTTGTTAGATTAGTCACCAAAGTGAAGTATATTTGACCCACAGGAGCCCTATATGCAGCAAAGTGCTGTATACAGTCAGCCTACAATCTCTATAGAGCTGTCAAAGTTTATGTACTACCAAAGCTATGGCCCAAGCAAGATTTCAGAACAAAGTATGGTGAATGGGCAGGTATGGTTATCAACAATTTTTGTTGTTCTTGTAAGTGTAAGTTGCTCCTGCTTTGCAAAGAAAAGAAGTTCTAAGTACCAAAGTAGTCATTTATTCTTCAATAATGCTAGAGCCTATATATTCAGAGAGAAGTATATTCCTATGTTCAATATGATTGAATTCCCATATAGAAGTTTATGAGTTGTAGGAAGCAATTTTTGCTTCAAATAATTCATTTTGAAGTTAAGTTTTGCAAGAGAATTTATATTCAAGTATTGATTTTATGCTGCTCATCTTTTCAGTTGTTACTGGAGCATCAGAAGGCATTGGAAGATCATATGCAATTGAAGTGAGTATATTTATTTATTTGTTATCATATAACAGGATATAATTGGGACAGTCTTGCAACATTTCCTATTCATAAGTTAGAAGTTACTTCTTATTTTCACTATATTCAATCAACATCTGCTAACTCTTCCTGGAAGATGCTGTTGAGCAATTCCACACTTGAGCATCACAATTATGGCGTTTTCAGCTTTTTTGCTTGTAGTGAGTCACTTTGGAACCCCATTAAGAGTTCTCATGGAGGCCCATGCACCCCGTCATTCCCACAGCCAATAGGCCCATCATAATAGGGACTTTGAAACGTGTTGACATAGCCTCAAAAACAGTTTTTTCTAATTTTGCAACACTTCTATTACATAGTCAAAACCTGTACTGCCCATTACCCCATATCTGTAATATCCATTGCAAAAAAATATGTAAGTTTGCACAAAAATGGAGAGCATTAGAAACAAATGGCCATTACTTTTCACTAATTTATATAATGGTTTGATAGAGATAGAGCTAGAGATTAAGTTGATTTAGCAGTTTGAAAAAGTGTACTGATATGTGGTGATATTCTGATGCAATGTCCATTGCAGTTATAGAAATATCAATAATTCAAACAACAACTAAGCAAAAACTTTTAGTTGTTGTGGAAATAAAATTTGATTACATTGTGTTAAAATGTGTGTAAGTCTTATTGAAAAGTAACTTATCAATAAATTTGAATTTGAGGCAAAACATCGCAAAGTTCATTGAATTGTAATGTCTGTTACATGTAATTTCCCTATTATGCTACTGTAGGCATAAGAGAGATGATGGCAGGGAGATCTGCAGCCCTTCCCCTCAGTTGAGCAGCAATCCATTATATTCAGGCTATTTTTCTGGAAGAACATATTAAATACTATGCTACACTCATGTACATTGCTATTTGAGATTATGGCAGCCCCACCACACCTTTTTGCAATGTCCCTGTGTCATTTCCCCACCAATAAAGTACACATAAAACATCCCTGCAGGATCGTTTCAATCAATGGCATCCCCAAAACAGGGCTCATGCAGGTCCTTGGATTCCTTGAAAAGTGCATGAATTCAAAATGTCATTTCAAGGGCACTTGAAACTCCTTTAGGATGAGAATTTATCCTTGAAAATTGATCACACTCCTAGAAATTTGTGAATGTTTACAGTTTACTTCTTTCACAGCAATAAAAAATTCAAAACACAACGCCAATCGACAAATCTTTGCTTGTTTTAATGATCAGAGATCTAAATATATTTTTCTAGATGAGTTTTTCGCGCTGATTTCATTTAGCTTATTGGCTCTTTTTACGCCGGCCCTTAATTTTCTTAATTGGTGTTAAAAGAGCTGGCGTTAAAATAGCCAATAGTTGACAATTGTCGGTAAAGCAGAGGCGTTATGTTTGTAGCTCATATTTTTTGAACCATTCACTTTCTCGCCATCAGAAATTCAGGTAAAATTGGGTCATCGTCAAAATCAGGTAATTTTTGAAGAGTTGAAGGCTGTATACTGCTTGTACAGCAGTTGAAGGAACGCCTTTCCAGCCTTCTGAGAACCCGTATTTTGAAAATGTTTCTCCTAGCCCAACCATGATAAACCTTTAAGTAGAATCTGGATTCGAAAGAATGTTTAACACATGCTCTGCAAATTCTACTTAAAAGATTATTAGCATGACTTTCTTATAAAATACTGTATGCGCAAAAATCAATCTCAAAATAGTGTTTTCTAGCCTTCTGAGAAACTTTTATTTTGAAAATTTTTCTCTGCACCCTACCATGGTTGGCCCTGTAGCAGACTCTGGATATGAGAGAACGCTCAACACACTTTCGGTAAACTCTGCGTTAGCTACTTAAAAGATTAGTAACATGGCTCTCTTATGTAATACTGTATTTGCAAGAAGCAATATCAAAATAGCGTTTGCCAGCCTTCTGAAAGAACCTTCAATTTGAAAATTTCTCCTGGCTCTATCACGGTGAACCCTATAATTAACACTGGATACGAAAGAATGTCTAGCACATGGAAAATTTGTGTTAGCCATGCTTAAACAGTCAAAGCAATACATAGTGATATGTAACAATAGAACAGCTTACCAACCAGGTAAATTCAGGTAAATTTAACCTTACACCCCCCAACGAAAAGGTTTTCGTATCGTCCATGCGTACAAGTAAACTCGCGAATATGCCAAAAAATGCCTCATTTTTGGTATTTTTGACTTACCTTCTATTCATGGATACGTTGTGAATGTACCAATGGCCATACTGAATTCGCCTTGAAAATTATTCTTTTATTCTTTAAATGGTCATTGAAAACTCCTTGAATTTGCTTATCAAAAACCTGCACGAGCCCTGCCAAAATTTAGAGCTTTACTGCCATGTCTACAAGAGTTTTTAATTCCTATGCTTATCAGTGAAGGCCAAGTATGTCTTACTGTATTTTTCTTATAATTTAACACAGCTTGCCAAGCGTGGCATGAATATTATGCTGATGAGCAGAAGTCACGCAAAGCTTGAGAAAGTTGCCGTTGAAATTGGTAATATAGCTCAAATAATATTTTGCACTCAAAGCATTGCACTACAGCTCTGCTTCACCAACAGCAGTGTTATTTTATTTGGAAATGTCTTAGTTTTCCATTGTTTAGTGTAACAAATACATTTCGATTAAACAGAGATTTTTGTTGTCAAATAAAACAATAGCCAATTGTTCTATTTACAATTGATTTTACTGTGATTTTCATGTTTAGCCCATCAATAAAGCTTATGCAATTTAAGATGCACATATATTCTTAGTATATATTGTTATTTGTTACAGAGAGCATGTACGATGTTCAAACAAAAATTTTTCCAGTAGACTTCAATAATCATGACTGCTATGAGAGGGTAGAAAGTGCATTATCTGATCTTGAAATCGGAGTACTAGGTTTGTGAAGTTAATTTCTATGTCCAGCTTTAGTGGCTGGATTTGTACCATCAGGTTACTACTAAAAGTTTCCTTGACTTCCTGTCAAGTTTTCATTGCAAGATTTTACAATTATTATTGTGGCATTAACAGGCTAATTACCCTCAAATCTGGTACTATTTAATTCTGTCACGTAGGTTATAAGAAATTGTCTTTCCTTCTTTACATGAAACGAAACGACGTTAATAAATCTTCTCCACACATGGCTGTACAGTAGACTAGCCTGTAAGCCTCTTTTACCAATCAACTTTTAGAGGCTCTGAGTTGCTCGTGTGTGAGTTCGTTGTAGCATTCTTATCAATTAGCCAATCTTTTTGATCCACTACTCTATTTTCGATCTAAAATAAATTCTAGTCTTTCTAGCTGTAATTGTGGCCCATGTGAGTAGTAGCAATGTTTGGTGCCAAATGGTAGTCAACTTGGGGGCGTCATTTTTGGCGGTGTCACTTGGCGCTGCCTAATTTTGGACTTTGGTAATGGCGGTGAAGCTGTGGCATTGAGCTGTGGTGAGGGCCTAAGTGAGGGTTGGCCTAAGTTGTAAGGGCGGAAGGGGCCGGGTGGAAGGGGAATGGGGGAAGGGAAGGGGAAGGGTGGAAGGGACGCATGCGTAGCTTCGCCGCCATTACCAAAATCCAAAACGAGGCACCGCAAAGTGACGCGCCCCCAAAAGTGACACCCCCACGGTGACTACCATTTGGCACCAAACATTGCTGCTACTCATGTGTTAGTGCATTTCGTCTTCATTCTACCCAAAGCTCTTAAATGGAATTATGTTCCTTGACCTGTTTAGTGACAACACCCACTATTAATAAAATTCTGAGCCATTTCTTTTAATCCCTCTCAAATCATTTTTCTTATTCCTTACAGCTGACCATATTCCATAGCGATTAAAATGAAATACAATGATAGCCTGGCTTAAAGATTTTCCTCGGGAAATTTAATTAGCTTGCGAGCGTACATTCGGTAGTATTTGCTCTCTAAATATACACGGCTAGAGACATCTATGTAGTTATCCAACCGTTTAAACTGATGTTATTTTTTCCTTTTTTTCTAGTGAATAATGTTGGTATAATGTATGATCGCTTGCAGTATTTTCTGACTGTAAGCTCTGAGGTACGTTTATTACTATCGTTTGGAAATTTCCTAGCCATGCTGAGATGTTAGAACGTGCTTTGCTTAGGTCAGATCTCCCTGTATAGGTTGGCCTGGTATATCATGGTGCTTTTGTGCTATACCATGGTAAAGTTGGGCTTGAGTTTTGGAAGTCTGTCAGTACCTATTTAACCTGTTTTGTGTTACATCAGTTGTATGTTACGTACAGCAGTGTTACTGTTATTTTTTGTAAGCAAGGCAGTCCCAATTGGCGTAAATACTCTGTTTTTGTCTCGTCATGGGGTTTGCGGAGCCATGTTTGCCAAAGTTTTTATAGAAAGCATGAACGAAGAATTTCAAATACAGCATACCCTAGAATCAAAATAATTTTTTTTATCATTGACAAGATATCAACTTGTTCATATTGATAATTCAATCGCTATCTTTCTGTTAGCCAATTAGAAATCATTAGTATTAACCGTTTTGTTTTCAAAGTAATGATTTTTACATTTCAGATTTGTTGTCTTTGCTTTGATGTACATAATCTAATTATTATTCATAACTGCTTTCAGAGATTAAAGCAAATTGTTAATCTCAACATTATGACCACTGTTATGGTAAGAATGCCAATTCTTAGTGCTTTTTATATCTGATGCTCATCGCTTTTTAGATACATTTCTTGTTTGTTTTTAGTAAATTGTGGAAGTAGTGGTCAAAATTTTTTAAGTAATGATTGTGTGAGTTTGGTGATTGAACTGAGCTTAATTTGGCTTTCTCTATAGATAGTGATTGTGTCCTTCTTTCTATCAACATTCATTCTCTGCTCAAACTTTGAATTTGTGATCTATTGGTCGTCACCGTCCATTGCTCACGGCTTTTGTAATAATCTATTTGTAGCACGAGAGAGAGAGAATGGGGGAAGAGGGGTAGGGATTCAATGAGAGATTGAGAAGGAGAGATTCGGAGAGTGATCAGAGACCTTGTCTGAGAGACAATCGTAGAGCCGAGCAGAGAGAGAATCTGAAAGAAAGATTCAGAAAGAGAATGCAAGAGGAACTCAGAGAGAAAAAGAATCAGAGAAGGAGTCGAGGATAAAATCAGAGATAGAGGGCTAGAGAGAGAAATTGAGAAGGAGAATTATAAAGAGAATCAAAGAGAAACTCAAAGAAATCATCTGTGAGAGAGAGAATCAGAGAGAAAGTGAGCTTTTAAGACAGATATTTAAAAGTGATTTTGAATATAACATTAATTATGTTTTATTCAAAACCACATTTAATAAATAGCAATCATTAATCATTATAGTTCTCACCAGTAATCATTATTTTTACTAACAATAATGCGAGTAGTAATAATTTGCATTGCTGAGATACTTCAATTTGATGTACTCCGCTAGAGTGTTATTTCTTACTAATGAAAATGAATTCGGATTTTCTTGTTTAGATGACGAGAATGATTTTGCCACAAATGGTTGATAGGTATGCATACGGAATCATTATCATAGAAAATTCTTAAAATTCATTGAAGAATTTTTTTTATTGCCAACTTCAATTCATTTGAAATTTTCACATTTGGTTAGTATTCAGTTTATTTAACTGCTTCACACTTAACCTTTATATCCAAGAGTTTTTTCATAATCATTAGTTTCTGTACTAATCATTGGCAGCCCAGTGGTGAGCAGGGGTGTGGTATTCAATTTGCAAATGGTAAATCCAGGCATGATCAGACATCTCTGGCAGAAAACGAAGTTCTTGTATAAGATGACTTGAAGGTTGCCGAAATAATGAAAGATAATTTTCTAAGCTTGACGAGGGAATTAGGGATCTCAAAAAATACAGGAAGCGTGTCCCCAATAATTGAAGTCATCAAAAGATATATTGATCTTATTGAGAAAATTACAAGACAATATCAGACTCGCATGAGAGCTAAAAGAATGACAGCAAATGGTTCTCAAACCTGTTTTGAAAAGTGTTTCTTTTTGTAAATTCAACTTTCAAAAGACATTGGAGATAAAACAGCCTTGTATAAATGCTGAAAAAGTAAGAAAAGATATGCTGTTGTTATCCAAATGGCTTTCAAACAATCTCATGAAATTAAGTAAGACAAATGCTATCTCTTAATAGTCGGAGCAAAAGACCAGGGAGTGTCAGTGAATATTGGAACCACAGAAGCATAGGAATCTAAGTCTGAAAATGCCTAGGTGTGGTAATAGACTAAAGGTTTAATTTTATTCACCATGTAAATCATTTCTGCTTGACAGCTAGCCAGAAACTATATACCATGGGAAGGGTCTCCAATTCTGAACCTCTGCGATATACTCACAGGAGCCATTCAAGTCATGCTTTCCACACACTTTCAAGTCAGCACACCCCTCCCCCTCCTAAACACTTGGTACTATTGTTTTATCTTAGTAATTTCAAAGTATGTAGAATTTGGTACACACCCAAGAACTCGTAAAGCTATGAAATGCTTTTACAATACCAATGAGAATGCTATCTTGATTTTGGATGCTTCGCAAGTAATTACCGTTTGAAAATTACATGAGTGTACGTATGTTCTTTGAAGAGCCCTCCTCGTACGTCTTCGTGCGCTTTTTTCGGTATCCCCTATACCCCCTTCAGAGCGTATGCACTTTTTGAATTGCCCATAAGGGCAATTCTTCTCTATGGCATCATCCTTCATCATCCTCATCATCATTATCACCATCATCATCATCCTCATCATCATTATCACCATCATCATCATCATCATCATCATCATCATCATTATCACCATCATCATCATCACCACCACCACCATCATCCTCATCATCATCATCATCATCATCAGCATCATCATCATCATCATCATCATCATCATCATCATCATCATCATCATCATCATCATCATCATCATCATCATCACCATCATCATCATCATCGTCATCGTCATCTTTTTGTTCTTCATCCTCATCTTCATTATCTTCACATTCCTCACCATTTCATTCTTACTCCATTTCTATAGTCTATTCTTGTTTCAAATCGATTAATTCACAACTGAATACATCTTGTCTTATACCCAAGACATGCTTAAGCTGCTTACCCAAGACACACCTACCTATCATTATCATCTGTCGATTTTTCCGCATTAGATTCTGCGTCGGGCCAGAGGACTAGACGCGCCCATCTGGTTGGCGGAATAGAATTACCCAAATGGGTTCGGTACAAATCCAAAGAATCTAAATCATACAAAATGAGAGGACTGTATAAATAAATAAACTAATGAAAATATATAAAATAAATGTTGATAGCAAGTTCTTCCTTACGCTTCTTCACTTGCCGTTGTGAAATCCCTAGAGTCCGATGATCAAAGTCAAAAATGTGAGTTATCACCTTCAGAGTCCAATTCTTTAAGAGTTTCATTCACTAAACAATCCAGTCACGTTTCGCCAGTTCAATCACAACGTTAATTCTTGATTCAGATTTTGCTTCTCGAGCTACTTCTTCGTTCAATTCTCAATTCCTTTTCTTTCGAATGTGTTCAATAATCAAAATATGCTTCATTCAAATCCAATCAATCAATAAAAATTCAATTCAATAAACAATAAAATTCAAAAGTGGATAAACAAAACAGAGGTTGGGGGCTAGCGGCCACTTTTCCTTCTTCATCATCATCATCATCAATCATCATCATCATCATCATCATCATCATCATCATCATCATCATCATCATCATCATCATCATTATTATCATCACCCATCATCTAAAGCTTTATTCTGCTTCATTCCCCTCGATCTTTGGGGCTTGGAGATGCCTCTTGATGGACGTTGGCGGGTTGCTATACCTAAATGTTTTTAGCAATGGAGCACTGCTTTCTTAAAACAACGCTCATAAAAAAATCCGTTTTTCTCACAGAAGATTGAATAGTAATTGCAGTCACCCTTGATAGGGTCTTGTGTTCATTTCTTGTTTCAGGTCGTCTCCTTTAAATCAGCTTTGTATAAAGATAGCATTGATGGTGTAAATGACAATAATCTTTGTGCTTTTAAGCTCCCCAATTTGCTATGACTTGTTGTGGACTTCTAGATAAAAGTTCTCTACATGTTTACTATGTCAGATCCTCTCATACAAAGGGTTCCAAGGGTCTTCCACCCCTCAGGAAGGGAAGGTTCTGTCTATAAATCAGCAGATGTACACAGGGGTCCGAGGTTTTCCACGTCTGCCGGCACACTTCTTTCACTTTTGTATTCTAGAAACGGCAGAAGAAACGGCGTTGGTGTTGTTACGTAACGTAAAGCTTGGAGCCACCCTAATTTTTTTGGCAAACTATAGATTGTACCTACCCCCGACCCTAATAAAATTTCCTTTGCACTGCCCTCTGAGTTTGCTCTATGATTTTTGACCCAGTTGTAATTCTAATGATGTACTTATATCGAAGTTATAACGTGGGCAGTGGTGGTTTTTTGGAAAAAGTTAGGGGTCCTGAATTTGCTGACCGTTTTAGAAATAGCCAAGTATTATTTGCCGACTCGATGGCACGTAGAGAGAACTTCGACACCTAGTCCTTTTAACTTCTGATCACATGTTAGTTCTAAATGTTCCTTTAAAGTTTCTTAATTTTACGAACTAAATTACAATAAAAACATACTAAAACGTGATTGTAGTACACCATTAGTATCATCGCAAAGTAAGTGCATCAGTGCGAGGCACATTCTAAAACAACGTCATGTTCACATTAGTTTGGTTCATCTTCAACGGAGGGGGCTTTGGGATCGGGGGGCCGGGGGCACTTGCCCCCCCCACTTTTTCATAAAATAGCATATTTCACTATTTTAACCTAAGCTTATCCCCAACCTTAGTGACTAGGCCCATCCACTTTTAAAGTCCTTTCGACGCCCCTGTAACGGTTTCAATGCGTCTTTTTTATAAAGTGTCTTTGTTCTTTCCTTGACGTTCTAGAGCAGGCATGTCCAAAGTCCGGCCCGCGGTCAAATTTTATCCGGCCCGCAGCCTAGTCATGAAATATATAACGCTCGTATACTGTTATTTGGCTAGCAGTATTAACATTCTTCATTTACCCACTAGAGACCAACAGCACTTTACACAACACAACCCCCAACCCGCTAGAATTCATGGTCAGTGGTTTTCCACCAGAATTCTCACGTAAGAGCACAATTATTTCTGTTTAAGAAAAAAGGTTAAGTGAATATTCAAGTGCATGTGATATGCTTGTTTCAAATGTACCAAAAGCATTCTTAAGATGTTGAAATTGAAACAAAAAAAGCAAATGTGAAACACAAAGTGGCTTCCAAAAATTTTCTTAAATTATCATTGCTGTATGTAAAAAAGGTTGGCCCCCACCACTTTTACAATAGAAAATCTGGCCCCCGTCGCAAAAAGTTTGGACACCCCTGTTCTAGAGTGTCTTGAAGTTTAGTACTAGGTTTCTTATAAACGGTTCTCTCTGGCCGTTATTTAAAGTTTTTTTCGATTCACGGTACTGCGCGCATGCGCTATAAAGGAACGTTTATAAGGCTCCAGATACAACTGGAATAGTGATTTTTCGTTTAATAGCAAAGGAAGAACAGGTGAAGAAACGGGGAATAGCACGTGTAACATTTTATCTACTGATGATTGGTATTTTACATTCATCTGAATCTTTCTTAGGCCTCAAAAATCCAGAATTGAGGACTCTGGGGCTGAAGTTTTTAAATAAATCCTATTACAAGAGGTGATTCACCAAATATCTGAAGCGGGTTTCTTGAAAAAATATTCATGTATAAGCGCCTTTCCTATGACTTTGTTACAAATAATTTCTGAGACAGTAATCTTCCATTGCGTAGTGACACCCCCTCACTTTTGCACAATCCTTCACTTCCCCTTTCACAACTTGTATGGTTTGTAAACGGATGTACGTCATAGTTCATTCTTTATTGTTACCTTTTCCCGCCATCTGTTATTAGTGCCAAATATGGACAATATTTGTAATGCAATTCACTCTCTATTGATTAGGGCTCAGTTTCCTGTTGTGTGATTGGCTAGCGATAGTTGTTAGGTTTGTAAACAACCAATAACAATGCATATATAAATAGCTTTAGTTTATTAGGAATTCCCCGCCCAACTTGGCCTAACTTCGTTCTACAGGTTTCACTTGGGTGGAAACAAGGCGGCTGCGGACTTTGGTGCAGATTGCAGAAAGTAAGTTGATCTGAGACACGTGGATAGATACAGATATAAAGTAAAATGGCTGGAGATAGATTGAAGCATGTCCAAAAAGCTAAATTTGCCGAACAGGCTGAAAGATATGATGATATGGCTGAGGCAATGAAAATTGTAACCGAAATGGACGACGAGCTGTCAAGCGAAGAAAGGAATCTATTATCTGTTGCCTATAAAAATGTGGTTGGAGCCAGACGTTCCTCGTGGAGGGTTGTTTCAAGCATTGAACAGAAATCAGAAGACGAAGCCAGGAAGAATGAGCTAGCCAAAGAGTATCGTGTGAAAATCGAGAAGGAATTAAAAGATGTATGCCATGAGGTCCTAGATTTGCTTGATAAGTTTCTTATTCCAAAATGCGATCCTGAAAACGCAGAGAAGGCAGAATCAACAGTATTTTACCTCAAGATGAAGGGAGATTATCACAGGTATCTTGCTGAGGTTGCTTCGGAGAAAGATGATCGGGATGAGGTACTCAAGTTAGCAGAGGATGCGTACGAGAAGGCGTTCTCCACTGCCAAAGCCCATTTAGGCCCAACTCATCCAATCCGCCTTGGCCTTGCCTTGAACTACTCTGTATTCTTCTATGAGATCAAGAATGATCCAGATGAAGCTTGTCAGAGAGCGAAGGTTGCATTTGATGAAGCCATCCAAGAGTTAGATGACAGTGTTTCAAGGGATTCTTACAAGGATAGCACACTAATAATGCAGCTACTACGGGATAATCTTACCTTATGGACATCTGATGCTCAGGGCGAGGATGACGATGCAGCCGAGAACTAAAAGCACCTCTTAGGACACCATGTTACCCATTAAATCTTCTGACTGCTTCATTACTTTGTTTCTGAGAGCTTGCAACTGGCAGTATGGTAATAATTCATAAGATTTTACCGTAAGTAAAGCTGTCTGCATATTTCTAAAAGGACAATCATGGAAACCGGACAGGATTATGGACTTCGCTTTTCATATGTTAGGTAATCACAGCTCAATGCATAATTGCTTTTTGCTAGGCCTTGTATGTTCTAGTTCAGACAGTTTGCTCGCTAAAGTTGAAGAGTTATTTGTTGTGCTTGCGTTTTGGTTGTGCTAGGGATGAATGAAAGATTCACATGTGGTTTCACGAAAACTCATTACCGGAATTTTCAACCCCTTTAGGTATTAGCAGGAGGAAGCTAAAATCTTACCTGTAAACTAGATAGTTGCCTTGGTAATTGTGTATTTTCCATTCAAACTTATAAACAACAGCGTAGCAGCCATAAAGTAAGGTATACTGAAAGCGGTATTTACTTTTGGAGCTATTCCATGTCATGCCATTGGCATGGATATGAAACTATTTGTGTTAGATTCATATGTTTGAGCTATGATTGAGAGCATGAGTAAACTAGATGTTGTAGAACTGTAGTGGGGGAATGTTTAGTCAAATAATCCAATTATGGATAATATGAGGTTTGATTTCAAGTAAAATATGAATAAACCATGGAATTTGTGTATATGATATAGTTATTATATATCCCAGGACAACTAGAATCAAACAGATCCATCTATTGTGCCTTTGTGGGGATTTGCAAGCTCTTAGTACCAACAGATGAGCCTTCATGTGACATTTTATTGTTATCTGCTTCAAAATAACTTTGAATGAAAATTATACTGCATGCATCAACCACTGTAGAATTTCTTTTGTAAATGAAAAGGCAGTTTCAGTATTTGGGTATCCTCTTTACCAGCTTCCCTTACTTGTGAAGATCAAATAGATTGTATAGCCTGCTGTGAGTGTCTGTTCATAAACAGCGAGATCTTGATGCATTAACATTCTGTTATTAAGTTTCAACATACAACATAATATGAATTTTTTCAACAATTTATTCTTTGCACTGCATTACACAGGTTGCTAGATCCTGTTTTCCCATTAGCCTTACTCAATTTTTTTCAATATTTTTTGTATAGTGCATACGTAACATAGTGTTTCTTGCATGTACTAGAAGTGAAAATTTGTGATCAATCTTACATTGTATTTATTGAGAAATCTAAATATGCAAGAAAGTAAACTGTTTCAGAACTGAGTTTCTTTTTCCTGAACTGCATTACTGATTGAGACAAAAGATGAAAATTGTGATACATTTATAGCAAGGTAGAACTGTTAAAAAGCAGTTTATATTGATGTGAGGATATGTGCAGAAGTGTAAGAGATTCTTTGGGAACATTTGCCAATAAGATCTCACAGCCACCTGTCTTTGTGTTACTGTAAGGCATTGGTATGAACAGGCTTTGATTTTGGACGAGTGATTTTGTCTTCTCTGTCAGAGTTACCTTTATCTGTTGTTAGAATTCATTGCATCCATATATAGTTGGCAAGGAGAGATAAAATAATTCAGTCTTGAAAACTGCTATTTCACTTCTGAGTTTAAGTAACTGTGCTGAGTTTCTACTCAATTTATAGTCAGGCTGTGCTGTCTGACTCATATTTAGGAAACTACTTAGAAAATGAAAGATTGTGATGTAGTATTTGAATATAGAGATTCTAGATGGTTGTCATGAAGTTGTGTGGAGATCTGATGGTGATACAATAGGGAACTCAATAGTGACGTCACAAGACATGTGTTTAGAATCACAACGCTGGCTTTGAGGGAACTCTGAAGGAGCAGTTTTCATAGACATTAATATACACTTTGCTGTTTCTGACAAATTGTAGAAAGATAGACAATTGAATCTTTCATAAGCTCCAATTACACCACTGTACACTTTATGAGAACATGGGCCTCAGAATTGATGGAAGGGAAAATTGATTGATTTTTGGGAAAGTTAATGGGAACAGCAAGCTGAGGCTGAGAAGCACTGTCATTAAATATGTACTTTTGAACAATCATGCATACACTTTTTCAATTACATTTTTATGTGAAGTGTCATTTCCTTGTTAACCTGATAAAAGGGACAGCTTTGTTACTTCTCTTTGATTTTAGTGAGTTAGCTGCTCCATGTAGCAAGGTATATTGATACTTAGGAAAGGAACAGGCCACCAGTTTGTAAAGCTTTTAACAAGTGGGGCTCTAGGCACAACCACGCCCATAGTTTGGGTGTGGCCCAGCTACAACCATGCCCATTTTTTCACATATGAATACATGATAATTTAGTTCAATATTGACATAGTATAGTCAATTAGAAATGCCTCTAACCACAAGGCAGTGCACAATTGCTCATTGCACTTTGGAAGCAAGGCCAATACACTCTGAAAAGCCAAGCCAATACAAGAGTTTTAGGGGGCTGAGCTGCCCCAACATGAGCAGAAATTTTAACAAGGGGGCTGAGCCCCCTGTACATCACTCCTGCTGGCCACCCTGCCTCACATGCTGATGGTTGAGGATATGAACATATACGGGACTACC
>WIPJ01000173.1:66661-94593 GCA_018155075.1 Cassiopea andromeda
CTTTAAAGAGCCCCCCCCCCCATGTACATTTTCGTACGCTTTGCATACTTTTTGAATGGCCTCTTAGGTACTTTTGGTACTTGTGCATTACATTTTTTATAAGAAACTGATTTATAAGAAACTTTAGGCACTAGGTGCCGATCCAAGTTCCTTATGACGTCATTGAGCTACTGGCAATTGTCAGAACTTCCCTAATGATGCCCTAGTCTTGTCTGTACTGGCGTGGTTGACTTTCTCATTTTCATATGTTTTTTATTTCGTTTAAGTCTTTTCTCGTCTTGGTCTGTATTTTTTATATGTAAATCTCGAGGAAAGTACATGCAGTGATGTGCCGAGACGCCTTCTGTTGGGGGGGGGGGCTGTTTTGACCAATTGAACAACTATTGTTACTAAAACAAAAAGGTCACACAAAATACTGTTGCCAACTCTCTTGCAGCATAGCTGCCTTTTGACCAACTTTCTGCAAATTTGAAAATATTGTGGGGCCGTGATGCCCCCCAATCGGCACATCCCTGAGTACATGCGTTATGATGTGGCGTCAAACAACAGGAAGTTGCACAAGAATTTTTGGACTGTTTGAAGAGCGGGCGTGGTCCCAGAAAAGTTAAAATATGGTGTCGTCAAGCTCTATCATAGTATAGTGTGGTCTTGGAAAAATTTCTTAAAATAGGCCCAGTAGTGAACTAATATCTCATTGTTACAAACACAATATGTCAATATATAAACTTATTGACTGATCACAACGCTCTTCAATATCTCACTATCCATAAATCTGTGTTACTGCTTCAGGGTCCTTTTTGAGGTCGACCTCCATTGTAGTCGCTTTGTTCAGTGACCAAAACGATTAGTCGGTAGCGCTCTCACTCTCACAGTCGCACGTTGTTGCTGTGGTCGTTTTGAGAGTTGATCCAATTCTACTTGTGAACGATCGCCTAAAACTCGTCGCATGGTCGCAAAGCACTGGAGCGCTATGTACTGTTAACACTGCAATTAGAACGGGGGCCGGCCTTTACCTGTGCAAAATTGAATCGGATTGGTTTATAAACAGGGAATATACCATGACTTGATGTGTTTGGTCTGAATGTCAACGGTGGTTGAGAAAAGAGCCAGTTTTTGGGTATCCGACGCAGTGTTGCCAGTTTGGCCTTTTTTACGCCAAATTTTAGGAATTTGGCCTTTTTGTCACCATTTGGCCCGACAAATTATCTTTCGGCCTAGACTATTAATTTGGCCAAATTTGGCCTTTTAAGAAACCTAGATATTATTGTAGAGGGGCTATTGACATCTATTCACTGATTTTGACTCAGAATGAAGATGAAGAATCAATTGGATTTGATCTAGCACTTTTTTATTTAGTCAAGTCACAACATTTTGCCAACCGTGTTATAAGTCATTTACAAAATTCTTCGCTTCATGGCTTAGCTTCATAGTTGGTCAAATTGACGTCATTATATGTCTCGTTTTCAATTTTCCATTGTCCAATGCCTCGTTTAGATTTTGGCCAAATTTCGCCAATGAATTTGGCCTGTTCTTTTTATGGATTTAGCCTAGAAGTCTGAAAGTGGCCTGGCAACCCTAATCCGGTAAGGCAGCTTGCCTACGCGTATTCAAATTTAAATGTAAACATTATTCCATATTTTGCCGCGTTGTGATAGCAATCTTAATGTTTCATTTGACTTCCTCCACGACAGCGCTCTAAGGGCGGTTTTCAATCTGTGGCGGTTTTAGGGATCGCAGGGTCTGGAGCCGAGATCATCTGCGGGGCCCTTGTTTGAAGTATTTACATGTTTTCCTGTGATTTCTTTTTAATTTTTTCTCAGACACGGGGCCCCTTCTGGGTTATCAAAAGCACGGGGCCTGGGGCCATTGCCCCCCTCGACCATCCCCTAAAGCCGCCACTTTTTACAGTACAAATGTGGGCATTGCTAAACTAAGAATAACCGGCACAAAGCTCAAGGAGGTAGAGGCCTAACAAGGGTTGAGATGAATGGGAAGGGGGTGAAGTGATGTAGGTAGAATTGGAGAGCACTGCAAAGGTCTGCAGTATGTATTGGAATGCAACAATAGGTTCATTGCAGGCATGTGGCTGGAGGTGCAAGGAGAGGCAATGGCAGAATTTTCTGTACCACGTCCTTTGGAATCGCGCAAAGTCACGCAAATTAAATCATCAATATTCTATTAAGCTCCAAATTATGCCTGGTGTAACATTTCTTGGTGTTTGGAACAAAGTACTAGAATTAGTTTGCAAGTCTTACGGATAGTAGAAACGTTAAGTAAGCAGGTTCGAAAATTTTGGCATTCAAAAGGGGGGATGTGTCTTCAAAATCTCTTGTAAGTTGAACAAGCTAGTCACATCCAATATCTCATTGGCCACACCAGTATGCATAATATTGAATGTTATTCAGTTGGAAGAGAATTGTGGTGGGTAAAGCTTTGTGTTAAAGTTATTAGAAATGTCAGCTGGGAATAGTGTATATAGAAAGTAGGTGTTATTGTTCCGCTCTGCTTTCTTTATTTGAGAATTTGACTAAGGCCTCAGTGCCTTGCCCTGTCTTTTTTTACAATAGATGGAGTTACAAAGACCAATTCAAAGATTTAGGAAGCAATCAGAAAGTGTATTATTGCTCCTTCAGGAAAAAGCTACCCAAGTGACTTGGTTTCTGCATAACTGGAAGCTGAAACCCATAGCCTCCGGTCCCCAAAAGAGGTCAATGTAGTGAACTTTTTGATAAGCTGGTTGAAGCGATCCTTTATTACTCTTTACAACTTACGTTTTCATGATAGCCAACTAACCGGATTGACAGACCTTTACAAAAGACTACCAAACAGTCTCGTGCTTTCTGGACAATTTAGTAAGTGAATCATATTTCTCACATCATTGAAGCACCTATGCGAAGTATTGCAAACAATTGGATTTTTTAGCCAAAAACCGCAGTATCTGCTCATGAATGACTCAAGACTTCGACTCTAGATTGAGTTTTAGGGGTTTGGCCTTTTAGTGGATTAGCGCGGATTTGTATTGACTGGAGGTACATCTTGTTCTCCTGAAAGTGTTTCAATTGACATGATCAATTCTATTTGATTTTGGTATGACAGCTTGGAGTGGTTAGTTTCTCATGCTTTAATCGAACCACAGAATGTGATTGAACCTTCTTCTGGGAGAGTACAAGCACCTCGTGCTCTCCCAGAGTCAGGTGAAATTTTCAGGCAACTACCTGTAGAGGGTACTGGGGCAATATCCCCCCAATTGAGCAATTTTGCATGGTTTTGCCCCCAAAATAATAATTTACTTGGAGATTTACATAGGAAAATAAGGCATTTGCCCCTCCAAAGTACTTCACTGGCAGTCCCCCAGTTTCGTGCTTGGCTACTCTTCTCCTGAGTCTAAAACATGAGAGGGACATAAGCATTCTCCCGGAAAGTAGAAGTTGATATAACCATATCGTAAAACTAGCAAGGATATGTGAGCAAGTCTTCTTCTCGTTTACGAAAAATAACAAATAACATTTTCATGACACAAACTGTCCTGGTTATAGCCAATATATTTGATTTATTCTGGATAGTAGCTATGCATCCACATATCACAACATCTCTCTTCTCCACCCAAAAGGGAAGGCTGGTGAACAATTTCTTTCATTCGGTGTCTAAACCGCAAATTATGTAATGTCCCCTCGTAGAGACGGGCGAACGTAGATGACTATTCCTTTATTGTAGGTGATGACCGCGCCCGTCTCTCAGTACAAATATCATTGTATTCCTCTGATTACTTGACTGATAACTCAAGTCTTCTGAATCTGGCGAGGTATAAAGTTCCAAGATTGCTACCATAGATGGTAGTCACGGAAAAGTGAAAGCCTTTGGGAAAGGGGCGAGAGAAGATACACCCCCTGGATAACAGTTTATCAGCAAATCTAGAACCTTATCGGTCAATCTTGCAAATTTTTTGAAAATCTCGTTGCTGGTCTAAGATCGTATGATATGTGGAAATAGATGTCTAGAATGGTGTTAGGAATAGTATTAGAAACTGCACACTGCTCTTGGCTGCCACGCCCGCCGTATTGGTAAGTTTTCATTGTACAGCCCACCTCCAAAAGCATCACTGCAACGGCCCCAACCCTCATCAATATAGCCGGATGTTTACCCTCTTTGAAAAGCTTGCAAGAGAAATTCTTTGGATCCCCCAATCCCATAGGAAAGCCATTTGAATGCAGACACGTGGCAGGTCATGATTGCTAGACTTCCAATGTCCCCATGGCGAAGCATTCACTGAATAGCAGCATATCTATACAATTTTAATGACCTTTAATGGTACTACAATGCATTGCTATCAGTACTATAAAAGAACCTGCTGCTCACGTAATGGTTTGTTTACAGCTTACAGGCTTGTGTCTCGTTTCCAACACAATGTTGACGCTTGCATGCAGTAAAATGGCATCTAGTTTACTTAACTGCGAGTCCTTAAATAAATTCACCGCCCAAATATTATTTATCAGAGATAATGGACAATAATTTGATATTTTCCATCGACTGGTTGCAAACAACTCTCTGCAAATGCTAAAACTTTTTGTTTACATACATTTTCCTCTTCTATAAACCCATAGTTTTCTCTGCTTAGAGATAGTGAATGAATGGTTAAGTTCAAAACAGGTATTAAAGCTATGTGCAAGCACACGGCTTTCGCTTTCATCTTTCTAAAGTTTTGTAGATGTACCTTTTTTATATACCTAGGATACGAAGGAAACCACAAGCTTTCTCAGTAGATAATAAGACTGTTTGTTCTCATTCTTTGGGTAGGATAACAAGCTTGCATACTCTACTGTTAGTAAGGATGTCAACTTCAGAGACTTAGACAGATCGGTATTTTTGCATGACTACAAGGATCGGGTATCTAATGGGGATAAGTCAATGGGAACTCCCATTTCGTACCAATATTCACAACCTTGGGGTTTTTGTTAGTGATATAAGAATTGTTATTGGCTCATGTGAATTGCTGCTGATTTGCAGTGTCTGACATTTGAGACGAATGAGTCACACGCACTCCTGAACTTTAGGAGGAATACTCTTAGGGCGTGTCTGCCCAATTCAAACGTATAGTCAGTTGCGTTCTGCTAAATGTTAATCAAATTGCTTTTCTATTACTCGAAAATCGATCGACTTACCGTCCACCAGCGACACAGTTTGGAACAAATCACTGTCCAGCACACCAATTCCTTTAGCTTTTTCCAAGAAGTTATTAATGTTTTCCATCAGTTTGAATGGGGTATTCATTGTTTGAATTTTTGTAGTCTTGCCACTGACTTTGTTCGCCGTTGCCAGAAGGAGTTTTCCATCTTTAAGTTTGGCTTGGGTGTTATCCCACGAATAGTCGCCACCAAAATCAACCACGAACTGCGACTCTCCCTTTCTGCAGACATCATTGAACCACGAACATACCTTTTCGGCAATATCAGCATCATACTTTCCCCGAGTCTTATGTTCTAGCTCTCTCGTTAATCCATGTCCCTTTGGTCTCGAAGCCATTTTTGTGCGATGTTTTTGCTCGTGTTCACTCGACCACCTTCCACGCAGAATATCGCTAGGTCGAGCAAAACCTCCTTTTGTACCCAAACTCACAAACCAACCACAATCAAATATTCTTATTCGAACCAAACAATAACCAATTGTTCCTATTGTCTAGCCATTCCTTTGTAATGTTTATTATATAATTCGTAATCAAGGGGACATCATATCATCATTGGCAAACATTTTACGAGGTTTCCAAGCAACCCAGAGCTTTTATATTGACATCTTTCTATTCGACCTCAAGAAATCCCTTTGTTTATTTGGTTCGAACGCATTCTAATTGTCCCACGCAGCGTTCAAAGTTTCAATATGGACGCAGAGTAGAATTAATGATATTATTGTGGATAATTACTTCACTATGGTTACATTTAACGTTATCGACTTCTGTATACATGAAGTTAAGTTCTTTCCTGATAGATTTATCGCAAATGCACATCTTTCAAAGCAAAAGAGAGGTTTTTTGGCAAGTAATCCTTAAATACGGAAAACGTTAAGAAAGTTCAATACTGGTTTCCTGGGACCAAAGAATGTCAATTGATCTATAAGTTTTCAAAATTCCAATTTTTTGTGTATAAAATTTTATTTGTGATACGTTCGCTTTTCTTCAACGGTATACTTCTGTTATTAAATAAGTTTATCATCAATATTTAAGGTGTCCAGAACTTAATAGCACAGCAACAGTTTGCTAAGTATTTTTATGGAAAAGTTTTGATACTGAGATCATTACAAGCTAAAACAAAGTGTTGATAATAGGCCATAAACAATTCTTTTATTTAAAAAGCGTGTATTAGACAGCTTGTCTGTAGCATCAAGGTTGTGCAAGGATAGAGTCATCTCCAGAGCATAAAGTACTTGCCAAGTGATTTTACGTATTCAATAGGAAGCTACATGGTTATTTGGAAGACGCAAATTAGTCTTGTGATCTATGTTCACGCTTTTCAATAAATTGTTATTAAGTAAAATGGAGTAGGGCTGCGAGACTAATAGAAATCTTTATGCACAATGATGAGAATAAAGTTTATCAGAATGTCAAGGCTCAGAAACGTTGAAATGTAGAAGAAAGCAAGGATTAGGTTTTCACTGTTGCACTGTTGATATAATTGCAGTCATCCATTTTCGTTTTGCTTAATGAAGAAGCAGGACATCAATGACTTAATGGAACAGTCGAATGATTATTGTTTAAGTCAAATATATTGGGATAGTCATTTAACTGACTAGTCTTCATAAGTCAGTTATATGGAATAGTCTGCACGGAATTGTTTATTACCCTGGATCAGTTGTCAGTATCAATAAAGAAATATGTGAACTCTTTTTGTCGTAGTCCCTGCGATTTCCATCTTCAACATCGACATCAACAAACATTTCAATAGATCAACATATTCCTTTGTTATTTTATGTTATGTTAGTTCTGTTATGCATTCCTTGTTTACTTGTTCTTTCATCTTTTAGGTCATATTATATCTTTCTTCGTCATGTGACTGCATTTTATTTTTTTTATTAATCCACGTTACGGAATTCACTTTACGGTCTGCCTGTCACCCTAGGTATCCATTAACTTCCATTGCTTTACTCCACCGTCGCAACTCTTTTATCTTTTACGTTAATTGTACTTTGTTTCGCCTTTCTTTTCTTCAGTCAAGATTCATACTGAATAAATTATACTTCCATAGATTTCATCTAAATCTTCTCATAGAACTACGGCAGTATCTATCGGAAGTGTCCTCTTTCTTTCAGGGCTTCTTCGGCAACCTCATCCCAGAGTGGCTGTTCTTTTGGTCCACAATTAACATAAATGTGCCAATTTGGAACTTCTTTGTGCCTGAACGCTCAGATGAACAGAGTAAAAAGGTCGATTGAAAAGAAGAAGTTAACTTCATGAATTCCATTATCTTATATCTTCTTCCAAAGCAGAACAATTTCTCTTTAAATTTGATTTACTAGCAAGTGAAAAATAGCTGTTGTAGCGCATCTGTATTTCCTTTACTCTTATGTGATGTCTATTGGTTATGATAAATTAGTTATTGTAAATCATTAACAATGTTAGACTACAAATATAATTATGATATATCGAAAAGTTGATTTAGCTAGTAAATAACCAGCTGCTACACGAAGTTAGTGGGCATAGAAGATAATACTATTTTAGATTATTATTAGCGGTGATAATTTTAAACAACTTTAGAATAAGGACTGACGATAGCAGAGTTTTCCTCTTTTTGACAAATAATAAGACAAGTCGTTAACGTGGATTTGTTTCTCTATGAATAATATATTTCACCAAAAGTAGGATGTAATTATTCAACTACCAACATCACTCATTTCCTCCTGATTGAAATTCGTTTCTGAATAAGCTCTATTGTTGCGAAGGCTTACTCATCATCTGTATATTGTATTGATAATCTGTTTCTGTTACTTGTTCAGCAAGCCACTTCTGATTGAAGATTCATTTTATGGTATTTGTGTAATTTTTCCATCGTTGGGATAGTTAAAATATAATCTTTGGTTATAATTGCTGTGGATGTCGCCCCCCTAAAACTCTTGCATTGGCATGGCTTTTCAGAGTTTATTGGCCTTGCTTCCAAAGTGCTATGATCAATTGTGCACTGCTATGTGGCTATTGAGGCATTTCTTATTGCTGACTATACTACATCAGTATGAAACTAACTTATCATGTTTCCACCTTTGAAAACATGGGCGTGTTTGTAGCTGGACCACACCCAAACTATGGTCGTGGTTGTGCCTAGAGCCCCCCTTAATAAAATTTTTAGAAATCACCACTGGGGCACAGTTCCCCACAATTCACTGGTTGTATTTAGAGGTGTACGTCACTGTCACTTTACTCTGCATAAGTTGATTTTGACTTTCATGTCCCCTTAATTTAGTTAGGCTGTCTGCATCCTTGTGGCTCAATTCAATCACAGGAAACGAATTATTCAACTAAAATATGTTTCTATGAAGCTTCTGGCCACAAACATTTTTGACATTGGGAATGTTGACCATAATCATATCTTAATGTATCCCCTTACCAATCCAATTTTGAGAATGAATACTAAGTCCATTTTATCTGTTTTCTCAATGTTTAGCATCGATGGACTATCTTCCTTTGGCCTATTATTTCAATTCCTTTGCTCTGGGTTCCTTTTTGAGTCATAAGTATTCATTATTTCTATAGAACACTCTCAGAATCGACCGAGTAGTATTGGGATTAATATTGTCAGCTATGCTGTTGTAGGAACCATGTAGAAATTTTCAATAAATGCAAACTGCTGTTATCAATGTTTTTTGTGTCCTACATTTTAGCAATAATTCCTTACATATTTACAACTAAAGTGAAGTTGATACTTTAAACGAGGGTAGCCAGTTTCGTGCTTCCAAAACTTAAATGAACAGTGTTATATAAAACTTAGAACAACTGATTAGGGATCTTGATGAAACTTGAAGTTTCTTACTTTTGACAACAAACAAGAAAGTATCAGGGACAAAGCATTAGTAGACAACGGGGTAAGTGTCACTGCCAGATATTCCACGGAAGCAATTAGATACAGACCATGGACAGATCTAAATTCTTGAACTTATGAGCACAACAGTTTTGTTACTGCTTAGTTATTTAGCGTTTTTCGTATTCTGAAATCTGATAACCGTTTAGCTGTCCCGGGGGCTACGTGTATGTTGCTTCAATCATGACCTTTGCGTTAATGCGCTGATGGTGTACAATTTTTAGTAACATAAGTGTAGTATGGATAATTGAAACATTACTAGTAATATAACTTCAAGAAAAATGAGCTTCATTGTTTAAAATCTACTTTGCTGCCACTGTGATAGAACTTGACTAGGCCCTACATCAGCTTCTTTTGGGGACTAAGTCCTTCAAACGATCCAAAAATTTGTGTGAAGCCTTTTGTTGTTTGAAACACATTGAAACAAGAATTGGGGACTGTTTTAAATTCCCAAGACCACACTAAAGACTTCCAAGACGACTCTAAAATAGGCCCTGAAGTTAATGGAACAATGAAAATTCACAAGAAAAACAGTCAATGAGACCCATTGATGAGATGAGACCCTATTCCCATGTTGTGTGGAGGAGTTATTAAGGTGACACCTTAACTTTCATATTACAGGTAAAGTGAAAAGTAATTAAAACAGCTCATTTGTTGCTTGGGAAGAAAGTACTTAGTTAATAAGTCATATTGCTACATGACACAATTCACACATCTTTGGAAAGGTTGCCGTCATCAAGAGACAGAAGCAAAAGTTTGATACGAGCGGACTAATTCTAAAAAAGTAACAGGGCCTAATTTTGACGTAACCTCCATAGTCTTGAAAAATGTTACGACTTCCACGATGCGCTACTGTTATCACAGAAGATGTTGATGTGCAGTTATTTTTCGAACTTTTGGGCAATTTGAATGTGAATGACTATGAAAACTTGCAGCAATTTTTGCAAAAGTTTCGAGGTGTTAAGTTCAGTGTATCTGGGATAAGTGAGAGCATCGTCATATCAGGGAATGATGCCAGGTCGTCAGCTGAATTCGAAGAATTTTCTGTGGACTTGTGGAAGCAATATTACATACAAGAAGATGTGTTTCAACTTGGCATATTGGAGGATAAATCCCCGATTGAGGTTATATATTCACCTATTATTGATTGATTGAGTGATTGCTTGATTTAATGATGGAGTTACTTATTTGCTAATTTTGTAATTGAGGAAGAATAACCTCATTTTTCAAAATGGTTTTTCTAATTGTACTAGCACCAATTACCAGTTGATCATATTCTTGACTAATTGACTTGCCTGATAAAGTTGACTGGGCATTTGTGATTTGTTTATTGATACATGATTAACTGCTTGATTTAGCCACGATGTAGGCGTTCTAATGATAATTTAGCAGCAACATTATCTAAGCTAGTGAAGTTTGCATTTGATGTACTGATACTTAAATCTTTTTTAATCCTGATGAGTAAATGCTGACTTTTGCTTACCATCATTTGTATTTAACTTTGTGTGTCATGATGCTGAAAAAGAGCTGATGTTGTGGTAGCAATATAGAAATTTTCCTCACGGCTACTGCTAGTACAAGTGTGCTGTTCATAACAGTTGATCCAGATTGGAAACTTTGATGTGCACCCACAATATTGTCTGTGCACTGGCCTGCATGGTTTACAATTTTGGAGGTGCACAATCAGTGTAGTGGTTCACTCATTGTGCATTTGAAGAGGTCACTAGTAATACATCAAAGTAGTTACAGAAGCTTAGCAAAACTTTTAAATTCAAATCCACCCAAAAACTTTTGGGAATTTACCTCACAGGGTTCATGCTGAACCTGGAAAACCTGGAAAATAGGCTATTTTCTTGAAAAGTTAGGGAAAACCTGGAATATTCGGGGAATTTCTATAATATTTTTCTGAGACAGGGAAAACAAATTATTTAGTTTACATATAGCTTTTATTAGCTAATGCATGGTTGTTCGCAAAGTGGTTATTCCATTTTTTGTCAATAAGTATGAAGTTTATCACTTGACATAGTGCCATAGCAAATATATGAAGATTACATATCTATTAGGTGCTATTTCCTTACCTGGTTTTGTAAAAATATGTGAAATGTGGGTCAGGGAGAAAGTGGCATTTTTTCACATTCAGTTATGGAATAGTCAGGGAATTTTGATTTGTGTACTGGGTGTGAACCTTTCCTCTGGCTAACTCCTTGAAATCTTAAAAATGTAATTCTATGCAGCAAATAAAGTTTCTAGTCTGACACTTATCATATCATTATCATATCAACAATTTATTTATAGTAGGCAAAAGAAATTAAGATAGCAAAATTACTGCTTATTAAGGCCTACTGGCTTAAAAATTTAAAATTTATTACAAGTGTAAAAAAAATTGATACATATCATGTTAGGTACCCAACCTGTGGTACATATATTTTGCAAGTGCTAGTGCTAGTAGCAAGTGCTAGTACTAGTAGCTGTATTGAGTAATTAGTTGATGCCACATCGATGCTCGAAAGGCATAAAAGCATCACTCACTACAGTCATTACAACTAGTGTTTTAAGCCAATTTTCTTGTACTACTTTACCTATCATGCCAGTTTCCATTGATTTTTAGGGACTTTTCATTGGGAGGCAGACTGGAAAAGTGTTTGTTTGTGCACAAGCAGATGATTTTTCTCAGCAAAAAGTAGTCTGTATTGGGGATACTTTACGCAACTTCATATGGGCTGGACCAACCCAGCCTGTCACATATCATAGTGGTTCATGTATTTTGGATGGATGCTATGGCTGCTTTGATCCCATTATTAGAGACAGGGTACTCAGGTTCAAACACTAATTTCATAACAAGTTAATTGTATTAGTTTAAATCCTGTTTGATAGGATATATGTATTGCTTGTATCTCTGTAGATATGTCCAGTGACAAAACCCAAATTATAGAAATGCTGGAATTAGCAGTTTTTCAACATTTTGTAAGCATTTTATTTCAATAAAACAGAAACAAGATTTTAGGATCTAGTCAGTGAGCTACATAGCATGAAGAGATGCCTGGTGCTAAAATACTTTCTACTTAGAAGGTGTTGTTTTGGCTTGTGGCAGTCTCAGTATGCCTTTTTTGCAAGCTTGCCATTAATTGCTGCTCAAAATTCTAGGGATTGTTTTAGATGTCCTGTTCATAAGAGTTGCTTTCAACACACATTAATTGGTCTTTCTTTGTACATTTATGGGCAGTTGTGATGCATTTGCTCAAATGAATTTATTCATACATAACAAAATTTAAATAATGCATATTTAATACATTAAACTTTCTTTGATGCTGTTTACAGCTGGTTGTACAGCTCATGACTGTTGGTCAGACTATACCTTTTATTCATATATTATTTATAAATTTTGTAGTCACCTGAAGGCTTTCTTATCAGCTACTGGGAAGCTTTTAGTTGCATATTATTTTGCCACCTTGGAATAGCTATGCCTTTGTGCTAGTATAGTTTCCTCTGATTGATTGAAATATAAGTTGGAGGCATACCAGTGGCATTAATCAGTGGCATTGAAAAATAATACCTGGATGGCCTTTTGAAGCTGGCATTTTAGGTAGTTTTCCTGGGGAAACTCCTTTCAAACTCTGCAATAGTCCTAAAATTTTATGCCAAAGTAGTGGATGTAGGGATGTCAGAAATTCTTGGGTAATCTTTTGGCTTGCTGGTAAATGCTAATATTCCCATCATTGTTTGTTGGAAAAATTTAGTTACCTCATCAATGAATTTCTTTTGCAATGTTCCCTTTTCTAGAGCCCTTTGGCACTTCACTGTAGCCATATTAGGCAACCTTGAGGAGAAATAGAAATCAAGTTGTTTTTGCATCTGCACCTGCCACTCCGTATATTTGTGACAAATATGGGGCTGATTTTATCATTCTTTACTGTTGTACAGAGATTAAAAAAAGTAAAACCCCTTTTAATTCAATAATTCTATTGTATACTGGCATGATCCCAGTGTAGTGCTGTTTGGTTCCTCTTTGAATTAATGTATTTAGATTCAGCTTTTGTTTTATGTATTTAACTATTTGTTGCTGTGTATAGAAGTAGATGGCTATAAATATATTTGTTTTCAACAAACATCCCTCTGGTTTTATTTGCTTTGTAGATTGCTTGCATACATTGTTGGAGATATCATTTTGTTGTATTTTATTGTAAATAATTCTGCCATTAAGCTGACTCATACATAGTATAAAGATGCCAAATTAATACAGTCCCAATGATTTTGCATACATGCACTATCATGGGCACTGCTGTAAGTTAGCTATTTGCAGAGATAAACTGTAGTATTAGGCTCTTGGTTTTTAGTTGTCAGTCAGATTAAGCCAGAGTTTCAAGCATTAGCACTATGCTCAAAATGGTGTATAATCATGTGTCAAAGTGATTGAACAGAAACAAAGTCAGATAATAGTGTTGCGAATGATGCAAATATCTCAGTGCCACTGTTCATTTTGGTGTCTTCTTTACTTTTGTCTAAATCAAGGGCTAGAAGTGAACAACGGCATGGAGATGGAAAGCATATCCCAAACAAAAAACCTTTAAGATTGCATCAAGAGTAGCAAATTCAAAGTTCCATCAGGACTCTCTTCAAAAGAAGATTTAATGATGTTTGTGTATGGAAAAAGGAAAGCCACTAGTCTGGTAATTTATATTGCACAGTTCAAAATAGAAAAATATCTTGAGCAATGTGATTTGGTGAGATAATAAATACAGATGAAGAAGTTATTACTCAGAATTCTACAAATGACAAAGGAGTTACTATGATTAAGCAATAACCACCTTGTCATATGTTGTTATCCAAACAATAGTTATGCACAATATTTACACCTTACAGTGATGAACCAGAACAGAGGAGATGACACACAAAATGTACCATTCTTACTTATAATGCTTGGGGGTTGTGCTAGGGTAGGACTAGATGGCCATTCCCCCCATTGGAACATTCTAGCCCCTGTTGGAATTGAAAAATTGTTCAATTTTTTCCATACATAGTCTACCCTGCTAACCCTAAACAAAAAAGGCACAGGAAGCACTAACACCAATCGGATGCTAAATCTCATGAAGCATGTGCGACTTTTAACCATCTTGCACTTTCTCGCATATTGCCAGGCACGACGCCACCGATTAGAAACTAGGAGGGGGCTGAGAAATCAATAACGTCTTATATGTAAAATATTTGTCTTTCCAACATCGCGGGGTGGCTGAAGCCCCCAGTGGCGCCTTGCGTGGTTGGGGGTTGACCCCACGACCTCAACAAGCAAATAGTAAACTTTGCGACAAAGTAACTTTCCCATCTGTGCTCCACCGCAGTACAGTTCGCTTCCGGATTACGTCACAGCCAACCTGTTGTTAGACCTGATATGAGAGATGGAAGGCCCATATATCAGCACCACTGAAGTCAAATTACAAGCCAACAATAGGTTTTTTAGCTGCTGGTAGAATGCAAGATATTGTGTAAACTACAACAGCAAATTGTTGTCGCGACAATCAATGTAAGTATAAAGGAAGGTTTAGTTTCAATTTGAACCTTTAAGACCTTTCAGATGCTTTGAAGTGTCATGCTAACGCTGTTGTCATTTTTGTCGAATTATCCCAAACATGTATTTCTATGTTTTTCTTTTAACAAAGTGGCTGTTTTGCTTGGACTCTTGGAACAATATACATATTAGTGAAACAGCAAAGGAAATATTATTCAATAGACTATTGATCAATTTCGCCTTGTTGATGAAAACACTAGGTTTGGGATATATCATGTGCCTAAGTGCTGAGTTTTATTGTACTTTTGCACTTTTGAAGTTAAAATAGTGTTTTTGCCAATACTATGGGAATCTAGAAACACCAATTTTGTTTCCCTCTATCACCTTGGAGAATTCAAATGGGGAAATCGAGAAGTATGGTCTATTGGGTACAGTTTGCATTTAAAAAGTGGTGTTTAGATGGCACTATTGTTCTCACATTGTTTTGAAGACAATCCGCCCAAAACAGATTTGATATGACTGTACGATAATGCATAATTATGGTACATTATAGGTCTACATTTGTAGGTGCTTGATACTTGAATGTGGTTATAAACCTGATAATTTTTATTTTTAGACTTATCCAGGCACTTTGTATTAGCTTCAAATTTACAATGCCAACAGCAAGCCTTCTTGGTGATGTTGAGATGGCAATTCCTGCACCACCATATAAAAACAAAGACCATTTCAAAAGGGCTTTCAGCATTCTCAGTAGCATGAGATTACAAAACATGTTGGCAGATGTTTCTGTCGTTGTTGGAAGCAGACAAATTAGAGCCCACAGAGCAGTCTTAGCCTCTGCCAGCCCTTACTTTTATGCCATGTTCACAGGAGACCTCTCAGAAAGTAGACAGGAAATAGTTACACTGAAAGAGGTGGATCCTAATGCATTGGAACTGTTGATTGACTATTGCTACACAGCAGAAGTTCCAGTTAATGAAGACAATGTTCAGGTAGCCCATAGTAGTTTGCATAGTTTAAAAATGAAATGAAATTAAAAGTTTGTGATATGATAACAAAGTAGGGCATCAGATGAAAGCTTAAACATTCAATTATACTCTTTGTATATTGAAGTTTTCAATTAAAGCCCTGCAGCTGGGCTTATGGGGGAAAATGTAAGTGAAATCTTAGGGAAGGATAATGATAGTGATGATAATGCTGAATTTAATGCAAATTGTGATGATAGTGGTGATTTAGTAAGGACTATGTTGAAGCTAAAGCTGATCGTGATTGTAAACCAAACTAGGAGATGAAAGGGAGAGAATGGAATGTAATGTTTGTGGTAATAAATAGTAAAGAGTAGTAAAGCAAGGTACTCCAGAAAATATCAGCAATAATATTCTAGTGTCTTTCTAAAATTTTCTAGTGTCTAATGTTGCTTGGGAATCCTTTCAGGCAGGGAAAGAAGGCTGTTGTAATATCCAGAAGAAGGGAAGATGATAGTGATGCCAATGATAATGAAAGTTTCATTGATATATTGTATAGCTAATTAGCTATTGAAAACCACAGTAGATAGTATAGTGCGCAAATGATTCCTTGGTTTGATAGTATTAGAGTTCAGAATTTTACTTTTCTATGTTATGTTTGCAGAATATTGGAGGAAGCTTCATGTTACAATGAATTAAATTGTGGCAATAAGCATAAAGATGGAATCATAGGACCAAGAGTAATGACCTTGCTGAAGATATACACTTTTACCAGAAATTCAATATTATCTTTAAAAAGAAATTAACTCCCATACAACAAAGATGGGCTCTATAATCCTCATTGTATGAGATGGGTTGATCCTATCTTACACAAGAATCCCTAATCTATGTAATCAATGGTTGCAAAGTCTATCTTAAGCAAGGCTGTGGCACTTGACACCACAGTTCTATCCTTATGTTTATTTTGATGATAGTGATAATTGTGATCATTGTATTCATAATAGTAATGTTAGTAGTCAGAGGTAATGCTAGGGGGCTATGTGGTTGTCAGCCACCTTCAGGGCATACTAGTTCCCTCTCCCCACTGAAAGATTGTGAACTCCTTTGTCAGAGTTATGTTAAAAGTTCTATCATCTTGCAGATGATATCTTAGTCCCTTCCCCCTCCCTATCAAAACAATCAGCCCCCCATGGGAAACTTCCTGGCAGTCCACCTTGTAGTGATGATAAGTATTATGACAGTGATAGTTTTTTATTTTTGACAGACCCTCCTCCCAGCTGCTGGTCTGCTCCAGTTAACTGATGTCAGCAATGCATGCTGCGAGTTTCTGAAGTCCCAGCTGCATCCAACAAACTGTCTTGGCATCAGAGCATTTGCAGACTTGCACTCTTGCCATGATTTACTTCAAGCTGCCCATTCATATATTGAACAGCATTTTACTGATGTTGTGTCTTGTGAAGAATTCTTGCAATTGCCATCAGAGAGTATAATTGAATTTATATCTAGTGACAAATTGACTGTGCAATCTGAGGATAAAGTAAGTGTATTAATTTATTATTATCTGCAAGTTAGCCATGCATCTACCCTACTATCTAGGCAGCCAACCAACCAATTTGCCAGACAGTTTGGTAACTAGTTATTGTATTTATCACCAAGGTAGCTATCCAATCAGTCAGTAGGTAAATCTTCCAGTCAGTCAGTCAGTCATTTATTCAGCCAACCATGCAATCAACCAGTCAACTACTTAGTTAATCATTCAGTTGCTCTTGAGTCCTAAATAATTTCACCCCCACCCCACTTATAAGAATTTTAAAACCCACACAGGATATCCTTATTTGACACCACCCATTTATTAATTTTGACTCTCCAATTGAGTTTTTAATTTTATTTACTGTTGATACAACTTTTGAACCCTATCCATAGCTGTTTACTATTAAAGGATTATCCTACCCATCCTGTTTATTCCAACTCCTGCCTTGTTAATTTGTTTTTCAGCCAATTTACCATCCACTTACTATTCCAATCCCCCTCAGTTTATATGGGACTCAAAAGTAATCTGAGTTGTCAATCAGGCAGTGAGTTGCCAGCAAAACATTGTTGAGTTACATGTAGAACCATATCTACATTGATCCCCTACTTCATGGCATCAGTTTGATTTGGGGTGTAGCCCATAAGGGAGGAGGTGTTGCTACTTTGTACACTTATGTTTGGACATGGTTTTTTTTAATTTTCATTTACAAAAATCACTAAAGTCACCCATCTTTTAGAAAATACCCTTTGGCCCCAAATAGTAGGGGGCTCTTGATAGCAAATTTGAAAAATTGCACCACCCATTTCCATTTATTAATCACCTCCAACTAAGCAATTTCCAAAAATCCAACCCTCCATTTTACTAAGCTAAAGATTTCAAAGGTTTAAAAAGGACAAGTGAACAAAATCTATTGACTTTGTGAATGCAAATGAATATTAACAAGTAAGGAGATCAAGACAAAATATATACCTTATACTTATGCAATGTTAAAATTGCATAATGTGCTATAAAGTGTTTGGGTCGTTATACTCTCAATTGAAAATTGACTCCCCCCCCAACCATCCATTATCAACTAACCCTATTTATACTTTTTGGCAAAAAGTGCTACCCCTCCTTCTTATTATTACCCCAACTATTTGGTGCCTATGAGTACACATATAGCATTAGTATTCAGCACAAAGCAGTGCTTTTTTAGGAAGCTTAGTAGGGATATTTTATGGCCAATTTTGAAATTCAGGGACGATAAATAGTTAGGAGCAAAGTTTTGTAGATATAATGTAGGTATAAAACGCATGCGCAATATATAGGAATCACTAATCAAGAGCGACAGCCTTAGTGTTGTGGGTAGAGAAAAGCAATATGACTGAACAGACTTCCCTTCGTGAGTAGAATACCATTTTGTGCAGGTTTGAGGTTTTGTAGTCAGTTTCAAACTTAACAAAGAAAAGCCGCTTTTATGTCGGGTGCCGGGAAGAAAGAGGTTGTTCATAATCACCCACAATATTCATACCTGATTAGCCTAACCAAAATTACATTCATGCTCCATGACTAGACCCTCAAGTTGATCAAGATAAATTTCGCACCTCCATCAAAATTCTTTAAAAAGACTTCATGCCTCTGCAGGAATTCCTTCTTCTGGTACCCTGCATTAAGTAATGATTAGGGTGACCAGAAGTCAATAAAGTCAGAAGATTTTTAGTGTGAAAATTTAGGTTAAAATGCGATTTAAATTCAACACTTTTTAGGCCAATAAAGTCAAAATTGTCAATGATAAATGAAATATCTTCAAATCTCCAATTCTTCGTGAATTGACTATCGCATGCTGCCTCCCTATATGTCTTGATTTTACTTCATCACGAAATTGTTTCCGTTTATGTTCCAATTTCCATTTCTACTGCGTGAATTTTCTTTTGCATCTTTTTTATTTTTCCAGTATTTTTTCTTTCCTCTACTGATAATGACACTAGTATAGTGTCAAAATGTGTACTAATAAAAAATATAGTATAATTTATTAATAAAATGGATTGTACTTACTGCAAACTTATGCAAGTTTGTTACATCAAAATAAGGTCAAAATCACCAAAAAATAAGGTCAATTTTTCCAATTATAAAAGTTAATATCTGGTCGCCCTATTAATGAAATATTTTCACCCTCTTGGTTTACCGGCCTGACTTCAAACAGTGGCGGCTTAGCAGAGGGGCTGGGGGGCCGTATCCCCCCAACGAAGCATTTTGAAGGGGTGCTGAAGTAAACAAAAGTGCAAATAGGGTATGAATAAATGTGCAAATAAAGAACAATTAGTTTTTTAACCCTGGAAGTGAATAACGTACTCATATAATAAAAAGGACAACTGTAGAACAATTTAATAGTTATATTTCATCGTGTCTTTGCTACTTAACATCACGTGTAGCTTTCTTTATGCACCGAATTGCGTTTGATTTTTTAGTCATTTAGTAAACAGTCATAACAAGAAGATTCCGATGAGAACATATACTCTTTCCCTGACTAGAGATTAATGATGAACATAATGTTTCTGCTACATTCCAAAAGAGCGTTTCCGATGTTCTAGAGGGTTTGACCTTAAGAATTTTTTTTCTCGCTCCGCTCGCGTATTTGCAACCTCCCTCCTTTTGCACGAATGCAGCTCTTAATTTATATCTTATGCAATTTACAAACTTGCGTGCGATTGAAATGGCATTAGCGTTTAGTCTTATTGGATGTTAAATGATGTACCCATAGTTGCTATGAAGCAATAACCAATTACACATTTTAGTTCCTTGTGAGGGGGATACTAACAAGTTGTTGGCCCCCCAGCCAGAAATAGCCAGGCCGCCACTGACTTCAAAGCAAGCATGTTACAGATCATTTATCATATACATAGAAAAATATCTTTTGTATAAAGCACTAGTAATGTTTAAGACGTTTCTCCAAAGGTTTTGCAGTTAGGGCCAAATACAAATCAATAAGCAACGGACTGGGCGACACACTATAAGTAGCACAGTGATGCGTTAATACTGTGTGGATTTCTAGCTCGCCTACGTATATAATGTCAATAACATTGCCCTCTATGTTAGCAATGGTGATTTGGACTTATTATTATCAGACATCTTCAACGTTTGCAAAAAATTGACAATATATACAGACTTATATTATATATAACTGCATTCTTAGATTTTATGCGGGCCAATAATAACTAGATGGTGGGCCGCACTTGGCCCGCATGCTGCAGTTTGGACCCCCTGGTTTAAAAGTTCTCATAAGTTACAGAATTTATATTTGATTTCTGAATCAACATATATGTATGTCTCATTTTTAGGTATTTGAAGCTGTTATAGCTTGGGTAAATTATGATGTTGCGAACCGTGAAGCATCTCTTCCAAAATTAATGGAGTATGTTCGTCTACCATTATTACCACGTGACTACTTGATTGAACGCGTGGAAACGGAACCGCTAATCAAACGCAGCTTTGCTTGTAAAGATTTCCTAATCGAGGCCCTAAAGTACCATCTTGTGCCTCGCTTTCAACGAAATTTCATCCAATCTCCGAGGACACGGTCTAGGTTGCCAATCGGATTTCCAAAAGTTTTGTACGTTGTAGGTGGACAAGCGCCCAAGGCTATAAGAAGGTATGCTACTCACATTCTGTAATAGTTGCTGATATAGCCGATGTAGCAGCAGCTCTTTTTCTATCAATCACTCTACGCATAATGGGAGTCGGGTGGGGAACTCAACTTAGTTCACATATTCATATATGCATATATATTTATTTATTTATTTCTCATGCAAGTCACCATGTTATTGTTTTTCTGCCCAGTTTCGCATGACACCCATTTTGGAACTGACTTCAGGTTAATTCCATTCTCCCTGTGGTATCCTTGTATCTTGTATTTGATGTTGTATTTGTAATGTAATTGTAATTTTAATTGTCTATGAGTTGTAATTATTTATGAGCATATAAAAATCACATTCGTAGTAACTAGAGTGGCATGGGCCACTGTTATGCCAATGTTATAGACAATCGTTCATAATGTAATAATTATTTATAAGAATATTGTTACCCATTGTTATCTTTAGTATTTTGTTAATTATTTTCGATTTATTCTTAAGAGAGTTTCTATATATTAATTACCTTTAAGCACAACCCTCCAGAAATTACCTAAGTTACCATTTAAGTAAATTGTAATTGAATACCAAAATTTACGGCGCGGGATTTTCAGTAGATATTTATATCCAATCTATGTTATGTTTGTTCTGCAATGAATCAGTCAGCCTCTATTATGAAAATTTTCTCAACATATAGTTGCATTTTTGGCTAATCTATGCTTCATGAGCGAGGTAGCATAGTGGTTAGAGCGCATGCTTCCCATGCGGAAGGTCTACGGCTCGAGTCCGACTAGATGCCCTGACTGAATGCTCGCTCACTGTTCACCCAGCAGCAAATGGGTACCCAGTGGGAACACTGGGGAGATAAAGGCTGCGAGGAAAGGAACTGGCCACCCTACCTCATATGCCGATGGCTCAGGATAAATGCCCTCTCAAACAGGCACTCCCCTACGTACGAAAGTATACGAAGGGACTACCTTTACTTTATGCTTCATTTAATTCTTGAATCTACCACAACTTGACAGCCTTTTATTGTTTTGTAATGCACTAAATGTCCAAGCGCCACACCATACTTGACCAATCTTTTCAATAGTGATGAACAGCATGTTTTGTAGCTCCAATTTATATCGAAGACCCCAAAAAATGAACAAAATGAAATTTGGGCAAAACAGTTTTGTATACGGAGGGGGGGGCTACGATTTGGAACTCACTGCCAAAATGCTGTAGAACAGCTCTCAGTTTTCCAACTTTTGAACTGAAGCTAAAGATCATGCTTGCATAGTGCCATTTATTGTGTTTTCCATATTTTTTTAGTTTTGTGCTATTTTATCTGTTCTTTTCGTAAATATTATTGCATTGTACTTATAGCTAGTATTTGGTAGGATTGTACTTTAGCTTATGTTTTCTCTAAAGGAGGGTCCGTTGGTAACCAGCTATGCTGAAGGACAGCCCTCCTAGAACATGTAAAAGGAAATGAATGAAATGATATGAAGATAAGAATGATAGAGAAGTTATATCATTTGATACACTTCATTTTCCTTTCATTTTCATTTTGAGTTCTGTATTCACGGTGACCCCGTCAATATAAGTAGACAGATTGGGTTTTTTGGTTGTTTTTCTGTTTATGATTTTGCAAAGTTTAAATTTTCAACAATTTTCTAACAGTACGAATTATATCGCAAACTCTCAAGACTTGTATAGTGAGATATTTTCTTCGCAATTGTTAAGAGAACTCTTTTATTTTCAGCGTCGAATGCTATGACTTCCAGTTTGAGAAATGGTATAGCTCAGCTGACATGCACTCACGCAGATGCCGTGCGGGTGTTGCGGTACTGAACGGTCTTATTTATTGTGTTGGTGGTTTCAATGGATCCTTGCGCGTTAGAACAGTGGACTGTTACGACCCACGCAAAGATGAATGGCGACCTATCGCTTCTATGGAAGCACGTCGTAGTACTTTAGGGGCAGCAGTATTGAACGGCCTTCTTTATGCCGTCGGTGGATTCGACGGAACGGCGGGACTTAATTCTTGTGAAGTTTATGATCCACGTTCAAGTGAATGGCGTCCAGTTCCATCAATGAGTGTAAGACGAAGCTCTGTTGGCGTTGGAGTACTTCGTGGCAATCTTTACGCCGTTGGCGGTTATGACGGTGCTTCACGGCAATGCCTGAGTTCAGTTGAACGCTACGATCCAAATCGTAAAGAATGGAGCATGGTTGCAGATATGATGGTCAAAAGAAGTGGCGCTGGCGTTGGGGTGATTGGGGGATTTTTATACGCCGTTGGTGGGCATGATGGACCCCATGTGCGAAAGAGCGCGGAATATTATAATCCAGATACAAACACATGGACTGCGGTACCGGACATGTCGATGCCACGACGCAATGCTGGTGTAACCACAATTGAAGGTATTCTTTATGTTGTAGGAGGGGATGATGGTACAAATAATCTAGCCACTGTTGAAATGTATAATCCGCGGAATGAGGAATGGACTACAATGCTCGCCCAAATGAGCACTGGGAGAAGTTATGCTGGACTTGTTCATATAGATAAGGTATACCCGACAAATCGAGAGAGTAACTCTGTTGCCTCGATCCGTACTCCCAGTCCGTACAATCATTGAGGTATTGATTGTGTAGAGGACACTTAATTCCTCTATTTTTTTCACTTTCATATAACTCCGCTGACTCTCCAGGAACTCGTTATGGCGCAAAGAGCAAGATAGTGGTTGTGAGCAGTCAATGGGCCTCTGTTTGGGAATGAGAGCCAGTTGTGTTTTGTTTGGAAGTAGACATTCCTTGAGAAGGTTAATTTGAACATGCTTGCGCAGAGTATTGGTCAACCATGGAGATTTAGCAATGAAAATTGTTTGCTTAGATTCGTCTGCAGTATCTTGAATCCATAGAATGCAAATAAGAAGGATTCACGACGTCACCCTTAGACTGTTGAAATTGGAACATGTTTTTGTGTTGTTTCCATGCTTTTTAGATCAAGTCTCGTGTCCAAAATATGTGTTTGGTGTTGACAAATTGCGCCTCGTGTTCGCAAATAGCATCTCGTGTTCGCAAATAACGTTAAGTTTTCACAAATGGTGTCTTGTGCTCAAATTTTGCGTCTCATGTTCAAAACTTGCGTCTCGTGTTTACAAAAAGCTTCTCATGTTCACAGTATGATGGACTAGTTCAATGTACAGTAGCCAATTAACTATAGCTTGAACATTTTGGAATAAATACGTTTAGTTTTGCGTATATTGCATAGTGCTGTTTTTTGTGAATTTTATTGGATTTTGAGCCACGATGTGACAGATCCATTTCAGATAGCAACATTGTGGTTGTGTTTGTCAAATGTTTGGACCCGTTTGGTAAAGAATGCTGGCAAAATATGTAAAGGACTTCAGAGCTGCTTCACTAGGTTATATTTTATAAAAAATTTTTGCGCAAGTTCTTTTAATCGAAGTTAACTTGGAACACTGTGAATATTAGACTTGAATGTAAGCAACTTATATAATGTTTGGTGAAAAACTCAGATATATAGTCCAGGGATGGCCAACCAATGAGATGCCAAAAGCCATATTATTTACTGTAACGCTGCAAAGAACCACATCAAACTTATGGAGAAACAGGAGTACCACCCCCATCCCTTTCTCTCACACGAAAGAAGGGACGAAACTTAAGGGGGGTGCGGGGGTGAGACCACCTCCCCAACTTTGAATATTTCCCATTTCGCAGGGCAAAAACGGCAGTGTAATTTATTTTTGAAAGGGCAACTTACTGGAACTATGACCATTTGATCAACTACTGTTGCTAAAAAAAGGAAAATGGTCACAGACGAGATTTTCGCGGGGCAAACCTCTGACACTCCCCCCCCCAAAAAATCTGTTGAAGTTACATCCCTGCACGAAGGTATCTGATTAAATTCAAGTGAAATGTGACATATACATATTAGAACACACCCTTCAAAATAAGTGCAACGGCCGCATGAAACTAGTCTTTGAGCTGCATGGGGCTTGTGAGCCGCAGGTTAGCCACCACAAGTGTAGGAGGCGGGGGGCGGGGAGCTGCAGCCCCCAAGTTGGGCAGAAATCCGTTTCACTCGGGCAAATTTTGTGAAAGAACAATAGGAAATTTGGGCAGAAAGTTTACAGCCCCCAAAATTTGACGTCTTCCTACACCCACGTTTGCCACCCTTGGTAAAGTAATTGCCTTAGTTACTGCCTTGGTCTCTATTCTAGTTGAATTTCATTGCCTCGGTTAGTACGTACCCTGGAATTATAGTACATGTGAATAACGCGTTATCTTATGCAAGTTTAGAGGTTGTGCACATGAGTACTTGTTTGGCGGGGGTATTGCAAGTTTGGCTTCAACTATTATAATTCAAGCGATTTTTCTACATTTTTTAGGTAAAAATTTTCATTTACTAATGCACTGACCCCCGTATAATTTCTCCAAAGCGATCGATATCCTGGATAAGGATTTTAAGCCACTTAAACTTTAAACTTTGAATTTGTGTCGGATTTTGAAGAATCCTTTTCACTTGAAAACACCCAATACTGCTTATGATAGAAAAACAGATGACGTACCAAATGATTTCACAAATCAGTTATTTGGGATGGGCTTACAAAAAATCAGTTTATGACTTAAATTATTATGCAATTCTTCTCAGCAACTAGTTAAAGACCCACCGTTTTAGTCACTCCGGTGCATTATGATTGATATCTCTTTGAAAAGAATAACCTTCGCCATTACGAAAGCACTGTTGTTGTCGCAAACAACTCTTAACTCTGACGTCAGGCTTATTTTTTTCCGTTGAATAGTCCAATAGCCATGCAGGCCTATTTATATTGAAGATGGTGGGTATACGCAGAATTCTTCCTTAGTTGAGAAACTAACATTTAGATATTTGGTTAATTGAAATATTAGTTTTCATATATATTACATCGTCCTTTTCCATCTTTGAGTCACTTCACTGTGAGTAATTTTGACATTCATAATTACCGAACTGTTCAGCTTCAAAATGCCAATTATGCATATTTTCCGAATTGAAGGTAAAAATGCAATGAATGAGTACAAGTACTTTAAGTGTTGTAAACCTACTAATTTTAATTTATTATATTACCAAATATAACACGAAAATACATTACTAGAGAATTTTAGAAACTCACAAAAACAATCAAATTATAGTTGTTTTGAAGATCACACATATAGAATAATTCCCTTTGCCTCTGTGGTCATTTCAGTACGAAATAAAGATAGGCGTCTAATTGGGAGATTATGACTTTTAGCAAACACAATCTATATCTAGATTCGATTTATGTAAATACGGATTCCATGTATCAAAACCAGGATTCCACTCATGTAAATCGGCCAACTGCCACTGTTACTAAAGTCTTAAAACTAACACATTATTTTGCCAATTATTCCTACCTTAACTATTGCTGTTCTACCGTGCCTCGAGCGAATGCTCTTAGTTTATGCATTGTCGAGGGGAGTTTATGCTGCCTACACCCCAAAGCCCAACCCCACACTAAGCTTAGTTACATTCAGTGGCGTAGTTGGCACAGGTCAGTGTTGGGACAACTCAAGAAGCCCCAACTTTTTGAGGCCCCAATGAAAGCACGTAGCTGCAGGCATTGTCTTGGGAGGGCAAAATCTGCTTGTACCATCACCTTGGGGTGGCAAGAATTTTATCCAAGTATTTATTCTCCAGATCAAAAATTCTATTGCGTTGCAAAATCATGCCAGATTTTTTCACTTGGAGAGGCATTACCAGCGTTTCCCCCCTGCAGCCGCAAAGGAGCCCCGCAGATTATTTTTGCAATACGTTAAGGGCAGAAACTTTCACGATTTTCGCGATTTTTGACCTTTTTCGCGAAAGTGAATTTATTCTCGGTCGCAAAAATTTTTTACCGCGAAGTTTGCAAAAATAATTGGTATTCGCAAAAGCATTTTCCAGAACTTCGCGAGTTTTCTCCTCGTGAAAATTTCTGCTCGCTAAATTTTCTACCTTTAAAGCATTTTGTTGTAAAAATTGACATAGATTACCACTCTTACAATGAGGCTGACTGTGCCCGTTACGCCACTGTTTGTGTCACTCATAAGTAATATTAAATAAAATTTGTATTCACGCGTTAGGTCATTGGAATGCATATCTAGTAGCTATGCACAAGCCCGCAGCCAGGCCTGTGTTTCAAGGGTGAGAAAATTGTCCTTGGGGAATCGCGTGATGCAGAACCCGAGAGCTTATTTTATGCTTTATGTCATTGCTATCAAATGGGTAATGTGTTTGCAGAAAAAGATTGAACTTTCTAGCATGTTACAAAGGCCATTGTTGAGCTCAGCAAAGCTTTCAGAAGATCCCTCTTTAGCCAGAAAGTAAAATTGCAATGAAAAAATTGCGAATAAATTGCCAGGGGTTGCAAATAGCTAACATCCTGTTGCACAGGGGTGGCATTTACCACCCCATGCCACTCTATGGCTACGGGCCTCATAGCTACACATAACATACATCAAGTTGAAGAAAACACAATACATGACATTACTCCAGTGTGAGAAGCATTCAAGGTGTCCCATGCTGTTAGGACATACAGTATATACTTTAAGAAGCAACTGTGCAAGAAACTTTTACACACTAGACCGTTGAAACAGTTTCAAAGGATTATTCCATTTTCAAGTGAAAGCAAAAGAACTATGCGGTACCTAATGTTATGCTCTGGATGTAGATTATGTTAGTAGGATTACAAAAGAGACTAGGTATGCAATATTGTGTATGTGTTTGTTTCGCTTCTCCAGGCCGGGAATGTAGGGAAGGTAGAAGGGCTAAGTACATATCAAATACATAGGTTACCATCATTTAATGCTGCTCTTCAACTGAAAGATATTTCAACTACTTTCATGGCTATAACTACATACATAGAGTGTATATACCATAAAACTTCGAATAAGGTCCCGGGGGCTTATTTGCAAAAATGAATTTTTGAGTGGGAGCTTTTTCGAGGGGAGGGCTGATACGAGGTAGGGGGGCTTATTTCAAGTTCGGCATTTTCTTCAAAGGTTGACAGAAAAAATGAGCTAAACTAAAAAATGACAAAAAGGCTATTTGGCAAAGGAAATTTAATAGTCAATAACGACTTCTTTATCATCATCACGTCAGTCAGGTTTTTTCTGCTGCTTTGTCTCCAGTGAAAGGAAGTAATACTGTTTAGCTATTATTCTGCAACTATGCTGCCCCGTAGGGGCTTATGTAAGGGGGTTGCTCGAGGATTTACGGTATAT
>WIPJ01000173.1:97463-127390 GCA_018155075.1 Cassiopea andromeda
GTGTATGCATGTATGTATGTATATATATGTAATATGCATTATAGAGTTCAAAGAAAGATAGTGATGCAGCAGTTATTAGGGCCTTGAGGGGAAAGAGTCATGATGAAATTTTTCAATAGAATGCAAGAAACTCACTCCATCAAACAGCTGTTTCTGGTATGACACGCCCACTGGTTGATGACGAAACACTCAATCCGCTAGAACCACTCCTGTAGTCAATAATTGAATCTTGGTATCTGCTGCGTCTCGTATACACATCTGACGTGTATGATGGTGAAAATCTGGTACTTGATAATGCATAGCTATTACCAACGTCAAGGGAAGGCCTATACGATAGGTAACTCTTACTGCTATTGTCAATGTAATCACTCTTTCTTGATGAATACTGATCTGATAGGCCACTTAAATGACTGCTACTGTGCTGCCTTGATGTGCGCTGTGGAAACCAAGGAATTCCATCTGGCATATCATAGAACGGCCCACCAGGCGTTGACGGTTCGCTTTCACTGTCAGAATATTCGAAATCGGGTTTCGGATTTCTTTTCTGACTTTCCAAGCAACGTAGCGCTTTCTCTATCAATTTGCCAGCCTCGAATGCACGCCTCCATTCTTCTTCTGTGTCAGGATATCCAATAGAATCATTCGCATTCAGCCTCTCTCCGATATTCCCAATAACAGCGTACATATCATCGGATTCGTCTCGAATCCCAGTAATAGCTTTATTCAAACTTCGATAACTCGACGATAAGACAGTTGCTCTGCTATTCAGTGACTCTGTGCGCAGTTTCCAATCTTCCGTCCTGCGTAGTAGCTTGTCAAATTCACGTTTTACATCATCAACAGTATCTCGCAATGGATCATGGATCTTTGCTCTTGGTAAATAGCTAGAGCTTCTGTCAGCAATAGCAAAAACATCAGCAAGATTAACTGATTTAGGCCTTTCTTTGGTGTGCTTATTCCTCAGCCTCCTTTCAACAGCTGACTTTTTTCGTAAACCAGCTTTGATATCCTCTGAATCGAGGTTCACTTGAGGTCTTCGCCGCGACGTGCTTCTATAATCGTCTACAAAAGCCTCGTCATCTTCTTTGTATTTTCCCTCTTTCTTTACAGGCATCGAATCTGCTATCCTTTCCTCAGTATTTACATGGTAAATAGATGAAGGCCTTGCCGGAGGAGCATGCTCTCTTCTCCTCCTTCGCACCACGGTATCTTCTCCTAAGGTGCGTAGTTTGCTATCCTCCTTCAAATTATCGGCTTTTTCTTCATTCTCTTCATTCTTTGAGAGAGAGACGGTAAACTCGAATGCTGGAACATTTGGCTCTGACTTTTGTTCCAAAGATTTCACTGCTTGCTGGCTTTGTCTTCGAATATAACTAATTCTGGCCGCTTTTGTGTCGGTACCCGCTGTGGTGTCTTTTACTGTTTCTTTCACGCCTCTGTCAGTTCCAGTTTCTTTGCTGCTGTAGAGAGAATCGCTCTCCTCTTGCTGCTCCTTCCTATTCCTTCGCCATCTATAGCCAGCACTGTTCTCATCTGCCTTTTCACTCTGTCTGTCCTTTACGGTGGTGACAGAATCAGCCTCTTCTTGCTTTTCCCGTCTACTTTTTCGCCAGCTATAACCCGTGCTCCTTTCATCTGGTTTCGAGAAATCTTTCATATGTTCCGGCCTTGTTGGCACATTAACAGACCAGTTGCCCCTATAAGCGCTTTCTTTCTTTTCGTCATCAACCATAAACAGAGTCCTTGGTCTAAGCAATGTGTTTTCCTGTTCATTTCTAGCCGCATAGTCATTACGAGACCTGTATCTATCTACATGTAAGCTGTTTGCGTCCTCTTTCAACTTGGATAAGCTTTCAGAATAATTTGTATATTCACGTAAATCATATAGAGATTTGGGTCTGGTCTTTGTGTAAGAGCTTCTTCTCACTGTTGACGACATCGAAGAAGTCGTTTCAGTGAATGGTTTATAAGACGTCAGTGCCGAGGTATACGAATATTTTCTCCTAGTCGATCCCGAGTTACTTTCGGATTCAGAATCGGGAATAGAAGTGTTATCTGTTAACTTGTCATTTCTCAATCCCCTGCGGTGCATTCGTTGTTCTCTTTGACTACTATTGAAATCTTCTATAATTTTTGCTGTGGTTGTACTGATATAATCACGTGACGGCTTGCGTTCGATGTAGTTCAAGGTTGCCCCAAGAATGTTCTCAGAGCTTCTTCGGCTGTATGAGCCCTGTTCATAAATCCTGTTCACTTTCTCACTGCTTATAACAGACTCATCTGTTGTATACCCGCTTCCCTTGCAATCGCTCAGTTTTCTGTATCCCCTGGGACTTTTCCTGGCAATATCTATTTCAACTTGAGTGCGATTCCCATCCCTGGTTTCACTCATCTGGTTCTCGCCCCCATCACGATACCTCAAGTCTCTTCTACGAGGCCCATTCTCTTCCTCTGCATGGCTACGAGGCTTGCGCCTAAATTCATCATCATCTGCTTGATAATTCTTGTTAGGCCGTCTTGTTGCATACGACGACTCCCTGTCAATCAACGTCTTGCTACGTGTGCTCCGCTCTGAATTCACTGTATCTTGAGATTCGCTCCTTCTCATTCTTTGTCGTCTTTTACTCCGTGGAGTGGCCTCTGTTACCGATGATGTTTCACTATCTCGTTGAGAGTCACCGCGTCGATTCTCAATATACATAGACTGTGCTCGTCGCTCGCGCCTTTTCTTTACACTATCATCTACATTGTCATAAGGGCTGGCGGATCGAGAGCGATTTGTTTTCGCCTTTTCAGGACTTTTGTCTGAATCTGATCTCATTGATCCATTGCTTGATACTTTCCTTCCAATCCGAGTACCCATCATTCCAGTTTTTCTTCCAGCCCCATCCTCAGAATATCTTTCGTATTTGCTATATCTGTCAGAATCGTTGGATATTTGAGAACTACTGTCGTTATCATGATTTTTATTCTCTCCTTTAAACTTGCTTCTAAACGAATAATCATCTTTCTCGCCGTTTTCCGACTCTCTTCGCTTGTTGGCATTAGGTGATCTTTCACCACTTAAAAATTTTCTCCATGGACGAGGACTTTTTGCTACTCCTCTGTCTCGGCGATTCCTGTCCAAGATTTCTTGAACAGATGGTGGCTCCTCAGAATTTTTAGGACTCAGATTTCGCTGTTGCTCCACATTGAACGCCGACGTATTCCTTTCCAGAAACACAGACCTAGGCCTTGGTCTATCATTTGTGTCATCGTAGTGTTTTGACCTTCGTAAGAAACGACTGATTCGCCTCTTTTGATGGTCAGTGTCGTCTGAACTCTTTGACAAACTTGATGGTGTTTTTGTATCTGCGACATCAGGAGTCTTCGTTTTACGAAATCTTGATTTCCAGGAGTACATTCCCTTTCAATATGGCGTTCTATTCAATATTTTCGAAATATTTTCCCTTTTGTTTTTAATTGGCTAAACATGCATTATTCCCTATCAGTTGACAGCAAATTGCTTGAGAACACCACGATTCCATATCGCACTTGCAATGAACACAACAGATCAAAATTTCCTTCTCGCTGTTTCCATTCCGTCCAATTCATGTGTTGGTTGCTGATCGAGATTCTTAAACCGCTTCTATCAGATTGTTTTTTAATACGGGATTTCAAGCTCGACTAATGATCAAACTTGTTAGAGTACAACGCAACAGACTGTCACTAAGGCACAAAGGAATCCTGTAAGCCTATTCTCTTCCTTTTGAACCTTATTTCTCTTTTCTTAGCTTCATAAGACAGAAAATAAAGGCATACGTAACCTCCTGTATCTTTGATTCAAACTCTTCTAGGGGGTATCTGTTTATAAAGGTGAATGTTCCTTTAGTTTTATATTAATCTATTTAAAACGTATTGTCAGATTTCTCAAGCTTGCTTATATATGCACTCTTTGTTCTAAGTTTTTCAATTTGGAAGTTTCGCAAACTCCTGAGGCAATATGACTTCAGATGCGCATTCAAGCGTTAGTTCTTTTACTTTATTTTGTGGTCTTTAAGCTCTCTTTTAAATTGCTTGCCACAAATTATCAACAATTATTGAGCTTTCAAACGCATTATTCGTTCATTTTTTATTTCTACCAAAGAGGCTTTCAAAGTTAGGATGTTTTTCAATCAAAGCTTTTCCAGTCGGTTATTATCACCCACCTTGATCGTTTCACTTACATGCCTAGAATAACGAAATCATCAGGCTTTCAGAAAGCATCACGCAATTCTTTTGAATATTCATTCATGCACAGTCACTGCAACCACATTCATAGCATAAACAACGAATGACTGGTTCCCAGGCCCCTATTGTCGTCTTTTTGCTGAGCTCATTGATTCTTTTGAGCAGAGATATATGGTAGGCATGTTACACTTCTCGATTTGCAGTTTAAATTTTGAATAGTTCACTAAAATATTTCTTTTAATTCTTGTGTATTTGATAGACCTAGTTGCTTTTACATGCATCCCAAAACCTTCCTGTTCTTTTCTCTAAGGCTTTCTCTAACCTCTCTCAGTACCCATTGTGCTGCACAGCATATTTCTTAGAACGTTCCATGCTTTCGAAGGCATTGTCTACGTGCATTTTGTTCTATTCTTGTTGTTTCTTAGAAAATACAACGAGATTTTAATGACTTCATTATGTTCTCTCTTAATCCTTGAAACTAAATCCCCGCATTAGAAAAGAGAACTATTGTACAAAGTTGATATTAACTGCTCTTTTCATTCACAAACATACCCCCTGGCCTTCCCAGATAATACTGTGCATACACAACCAAACAGTCGAGGTAGAAAATGTAGTCCAGTGTGCATTATCTTTCCCATGCTAACATCCATTATCTTGTTACTGCTCTACGTCATTAGTAGCTTCTAGAAACTTGTTCCTTTCTGTGATCAAAACATGTACCGTGACTTTTAACACTCTTGGAATTCTAATTTTCTTAATGTCACAATCTGTCTCGGGTCCTATTGAATACATTTTCTCTCCAACGCTGGATTAGCCTGGTCTACTCACTCCGTTTCTCTGAACTACGGTTTGACAAATGAATTTCAACTGCCTGGGGTTTTTTTCCAGACACCATTTTAAATCTATTTCCACCTGACACAATTGTTTCATTAATCTATCAGAAGTCTCCATTGAAACGTTCGAAGCAGCTTACAATACGAAAAATCCTATTTTCTTAATTCAAAGTCTAAGTTACATATCAAAAAAGAAATATGCAGACTAGAAGGGATATGAACTTCGAAAAACGTGAAGAAGCAGAAATATTTGAAGTACAGTAAACCATGATCGTGTTTTGTAAGAACGAAAATAGAGAATTGCTCATCAAATTTTCTCCTTCTTGTCTTAACGGCTTCGCTTACAAAATGAAGCTGATTTACGTCGTCTCGTAAGCGAGGCTGTGCTAACCATAAGACCCATCATTCGCACGGGTTTTGGAAGACTTTGGAACGTATTGAGAATTGATAATACCATTTTCCAGGACCTGGAAAGCGTTGGAAAGGGAGCTTTTTCACAATGGCTATGGAAAACTTTTGAGTTTCTGTATGGGAAAGTTCTAAAATATTCTGAAAGGGATATCACAGAGTGTTGTGTTTAACACCGTATATATTAAGTTTGTTCATTTTGCTATTTATAATATAAAGCATATAGAATCCACAAAAATCATAAAATATAAAGTTGAAAATAATGGTTTTCTATTCTATGGGATTTCAAAATACAAGCGAAAAGGTTTTTAATGGTTTTGGAAATTTGGTAACTTGGCTTTGGAAAAGCTTGGGAAATATTTTGTACAAACTCTGAAGACCATTCATTGACAATACTCATTCTTTACCTTGGTTTCCAGCAGAACTGATATATTTTGTCAAAGACATGATGTTTCATTGTTACCGGGCGAATCAAAGCCAGAATGTTGAATGCAAAACTTACCCAGTTGTACTTTCGAATTTGATCAATGCTGTGAAGCCTGGGAACGACACACCTGTCATGATACCATGTTACAACTTTGCACAGGAGGTACATCGTTTTCAATTTTAGACAATTACAACATAGATTTCGCCTGTTGAGCAAGAATCTTGTCCTGACATAGCCCCCTTTGCTGCGACCTATTCCTCTCTATTCGTTGCTCGCTCGTTTCCTCCACATTGGCAGTATTTGAGTGCTGCAAAGAAGCAACGGTTTCTCAAAGCACATTCAATGTCAAAGAGATTTTCTATTTGAGTGTTGAGCAAGCGAAGGATATTCTGTTATAGGAATGTTGGCAATGGATGAAACAGAACTTCACTTTGGTCAACAAAAAGAAGGTAGGGCAACAGTGTTTAATTGTTGTACAATTTTACTGCAGTGGGCCAGAATTTGACGAGAGACGGATGAAATGTAAAAAATTGCAAAATAGTCCGAGGTATCGCTGATTTCGTCTTCCCGCAAGTTCACTCTGTTCAGTGCTTGTAGGATGAACTTCCCGAAAAACAAAAGTAGGGTGTTGAAAACAGCTATAGGTTGCTTCATTTTTCAAAGTAGGAGAATTTTGCAATGGAGAACGTTTAATCTCGAACGCATCTGAAAATGCTGAAATCTAATTCATTCCACTCCCTCATATTTGGAGAAATTATCCCTATTTTTTTACATCATTAGATCCTGGGATTTTTAAGAGGAATTTTCTTTTACCCCCAAATCTCATTCACGCAATTCGTTTTCTACATGTTACTTCGATTTTACTCAGGAGACAAGGAGTTGAAAATCAATGAAAAGTCATTTACTACATCACGTTTGAAAGAGTGGTAAGTCAGCCAGTTCACCTTCTTTCGAAATATGTGATACTCTCTTCTCCTCCCAACAATCTCATCAGGTCCAACAATACACTTAATGTTCTTTCGATTCTTCACCATTTTTGTTCTGACTTTCATATTTAACTGCTAAATACTTTTGATTGTTAATTAACTATTTTTTACTTCCACTTATTCACTTCATTGAATTTTTCTCTAACTGCTGTATGAATAATCTAGGTTTTTTCGCAACATTGTAAATTCTAGAAGTACATCAACAAGAGCACAACTAGGGGGAGGGATTCTGGGGGTCTAGACTTCTGCCCTCTTCATCAAATGTATGAAAGTGCCCTTTTTGCACTGCCCTGTCTATTCAAAAAGGGCGTTTCACTTACATGGAAAGGCTTGGCCCAAAAATTTTCCAGAGACAACGTCCCCGATCCCCTTTTCCTCTCTTGTCGTGATAAGAAATAGCAATAAGTATCATTGCGCTTCAGAGTAACAATATCAGTAAACCTCCCAATTTCCTCCAATTATGAATATGCAAAACAGTATTGGAAGACTATATCTTCTGTACAAAGTTTTAACGTGTCCTTTTTTGTGGACTGGACCCCTTCCCTTGAAAATTCCTAATTGCGCGCCTGATCAAGCTATGCCACTATGACGTTCACTATGTGCTGGCATTGACAGCCTTAAAACATCAACTCTTTCACTGCTCACGTTTGCTCTATGCAGTAGACAGTCGTCTTCTCTGTTTACCTAGATGTTTGGCATAAATAGGCTTATTTGATATCATTTTGGGAAAATTAGCATTATTGAGCAACTGTTCTGTGTGAAGACGACAATCGGAATACTTGCCCAAGAACAACAGTCAACGGTAGCCATGTGGCACTATTAAGTTAGTCATTTCCAACCTTGTGGAAATTTACCAATCAAATACAGGCTCCCTTTGTAAGAAACAAACGTTCTGGCTTCAGCCTGGATGTTTCTTAATATTTGTCAAATTGAACCTTAAATGTTTCTTGAATGTTGCTTAAATGTTTATTAAATTTTTAAGACTTCAATTGACAAGAACAACCCAGATTAGGCATTTGTGATACAAGAAAAAGTATGCTCAGGTTTTTTTGAGGCATGTAATCGATGTTGTTTCTATTTTCTTTCTAGTTTAATCAAAAATTTTCTTGAAAAGCAGTTCTTTCAAGCTACCATTCAAACTTAGCCTGCCTGTTTTCTTTCCAATTATTTCTTAATTTTTGCCTAATTTCAGCCTCATTTTTCATATAAAAAAAGCGTGTGTAACACAGGCTAGAAAATAGCCCCGTTCTGTTTCATATTTCGTGGCAATCGCCAGAAATCAGACAGGCAGACCCCTCTTCTCAAACATAACTAATGAAAATGCATTCTTGCTTTCCAAAACAACGCTGTGGTAGGAGAACCACGTGATATCTCTTGAGTTATGAGCTTATGATTACGTGCACTTGTTCCCGTATGCTTTTATCATGGTGTTTATCAGAACTCTTGTTATCCTTCCTTATTTTCTAACTTAAATCTGCGATTCTTTAGTGTATACTTGATTTTCTATGACATGTTTAAACACCTTGTTTATCTATGTTCGTAATACACTTAATTTTTCGCTATCATGATAATTCGCACCAGCTAATTAAACAAAGTCTTTGAGTGACTCCCATTTGGTCATATTTTATTCATGACATATTTGAAATTCTTGGTATAGCCCAGGTAGCTATGGAGGATAAGGAATTGGAACTTTGATTTTTAGGCTTTTGTTTCAAGTTCTACTAATACATTTCACAGGATCCAGTGTGAAAGTAGCATGCTAATGCTGAATTGGTCATCCTGTGGATATTAAATATTCGTTATTATTATTTACATCCATGGTTACCTTAAGGGACTGTTCAATATTTATGCCGCGGGTTGGGGCTGAAGAGAAATATTTATTTTGGTACCTTTGTTTGTTACCCAACCTTGCGCTCTTTAAAAATAATAGTCACCCAACCTATACAGAATTATAAAAATGTGCTACCCAGCCTTTCAGAGACAAAAAAATTATTTCCCCAACCTTAAGGCTGCTCGAAAAATCATTTACCCAAACTATTTCTCTTCAGTCCCAACTTTAGGGATAAATAATGAGCACGTTATTCTTTTTAGAAGCTAACCGTAAAGAAATTAATCACATATGATATCATATCACGTCACATCATATCATATCACAACAAATCATATCACAACAAATCATATCACAACAAATCATATCACAACAAATTACACCACATCACATCATATCATATTAAGTCATATCTTATGATACTATATCAATCACATCACATACATCACATCATATCATCATATTATCATATCTTCATCTTATATCACAACACATCACACCGCATCACATCATATCATATTACATCATATCACATCATATCATATCACATCATATCACATAACATCACATCATTTCATATCACATCATATCATGGTTTAACATATCATCTCATCTCATTTCATGCATGGTATTTTAAATTCACCTGTTGCCAGGGGCACAGGAAGCATTCAAAAAATGGGGGCACGTGCATTCAAGGGCACCCTTATTAGCAAAAAAGGGTACTTTGCAAGCTGAAAAGGAGCACTTTATAAATGAATTTGTGAAGAAGTGGGGGGCACGTGCTCCCTATACCTTCTCGGTTCCTACGTCTATGCCTGTTGCTAATACCTCCAATATTCCAATATTCACGCTGCTATCGCTATGAATTTACAGCATACAATTGCTCATTTGGTATTAAATTCTAGTATCTTTAGAGTCTAGCGTGTGTCCTATCGCCATTCGCTTTATCTAAAGCCAAAACATTAGGAACTCGCTGGAATCATGTTTCTTAACTGCAGAAATAGGCTTACCTTGCGTTGCAATACAACCTGTCTTGCATTGTGACAGGACCCATTTTACGTTGCTTTTTAGAACATTACAGATATGTAAATCATACTTCAATGAAGCTCTATATATTCTATTTTTGATAGATAGTAAATCATACACAGAGTTTTTAGCTAGTTTGAATAAAAGACATGAGTAGGAAGCTAAAGTGTATTTTTCCATTCAAGGCTTGAAGCCAATTATGAACTGAAGGAAGGGGCGTGCATACCACGATGTTTGATATATGCTCATTATCTTGAATACTGTCGTAATTTAAGCACTGTTCCCATAGGTTCTGCCATATTTGGAAAGGTAGGTCATCCTTTCATTTACCTGAAAGCATTTTAGCATAAATTGTATTTTCTCTCTTGAATACTTTTCGCAAAATGGCATAGGCGAAGAAGTTGAGCAAATTGGTAATTTCTTAAATCTGCTTGTATTGACGTTTTGAAAGTATTACTTTGAAGAGCCTAACTATCGAGATATTGAAGTCAAGTTTTCTGTCAAAGATCTGATCCCCATTAGCACCCCATGACCTATTCCTTTGCCTGCATTGTTTTGAAAAGGTATTTGCTCTGCTATATATATTCTTTCTAGAAAATAAATAATTTTTGGGTTTTTCTTGTGTGTTTGTTCATCATGAAGACAGGGTGAGCTATTTTTTCTAGGCATATTTTGGCTAGAATCTGTGGCCAACAAAAATCCCAGAATGCATACTGGCCGTCATGAAGGTTGCCAGATCTTTAAATGCGCAGTGAAGTGAAATTTTTTTATTGCTTCAAAATGGCCAACTGTGCTCCAGAATCATGCCCTCCTTGGCCTTTTCTCATTTGCGACTGTTTTCCAGAAGAAACTAGGGGTTTTATTGCTACCGGAAGTTGAAAAACATCAGCCATGAAACAACAACAACTTATACCTATGTGACGTAAGACGGGTCAATGCAATCTGAAATTATTGGCCAACAATACTGTATTTTCAGGTTTCCACTCTGGAAGGTCCTAAATTTATGATGAGTCATGATGCAATGGCCCAGATTTATGTGAGAAATGTATCAATAAAGGGCTAAGGGAAGGACTACTATTCGTCTTGCTACCCGTCTTACGTCACAAGTCCTTCGCACAACATTTTTGTCAAGGTCATACTTGGAATGGCTGTGGTGCAAAAGTTGCTTCAAATTTAGATGCCAAAGTTGGTCTATTCATTTTAGCTGACCCTAGACAACATAATAATTTGTTTTTTTCAATTTTCATAATTTTGACTTCACTTCGCCTTTAAAGTTACCTAGTACAGAAAGCACGATGGTGTAAAGATTGACCAATCTCGCCATTCAGTTGACTACGCATCTGAGCCTAATGGTGAACTAGCACTAGGCTGTAGTAAAACTAGATTAAGGGGTCATAGATGTAGAGACTGAGTATGTAATGAATAAAAATGACAGTGTAGAACACTTGGTAACAGTGCTACCGCATATTGATATAGATGCGATAGATTAAGGGGTCATAGATGTAGAGACTGAGTATGTAATGAATAAAAATGACAGTGTAGAGCACTTGGTAACAGTGCTACCGCATATTGATATAGATGCGATAGATTAAAGGGTCATAGATGTAGAAGTCAATCATGCTATGAGTAAAATGACTATGTTGAACACTTCTACGCACAGAGGTGATCAATTCTCTCATTTTTATTCGGAGGAGAGAGGAATGTAACAAAGAACGACAAGCTACAAAATACCCCAGAATTACACACAAGCAATGATCGTTACGCAATTTTTTCTGACAACTACAGTATTGCTGACAGATTTGGCAAAAGTGTGGAACTAGATGCCACCTATTTTGGCACGCCCCTACACTAGCCCCTCTTGCTCCTCCATTGCCACTGGGACTACCTTGCTGCTAACTGTAAACTCCCATGCATGTCTTAATTTGTCATAAACTATGCTAATTTATGCTTACAAATGATTGCATACTTTAGGTTATTCGCACACAATTCAAGACAATATCTACAAGGAGACTGGGAACAAGGGGCCAATCAAAGTACGTTATTGTCTTTTAGTCCTCTTAATTGAACGAAAACTCTTTCTTTAAATGTTTATTTAAATGTTTATAAGGGATTTGAGTGTAGCAATATCAAGGGTATAGATAATTATTACCTCTCATATTGTTTTGAGAACATCCTGAGCTAAATGGATTCCAACAGAAAATTGCCAACAGTAATTCACTCTTGAATACATTACTTTCCTTTTACCATCAATTTCAGCTGGTGTTCCAATGAAAGTGGATAAAGTACTTATATATTTTGATAAGACACCATTGTCTTCACAGATATCATTACTACGGCCTAGCCATGAAAGAAAGCCTCCGAAGCACAGCTAGAAGCCCGACATACACAGGGTTAACAAGGTAAAAACCATTCAAAGCATGTATACTTTTACCTTCTTGGAATTGCATTAGCTGCTGTCAGCAGCCTCAGCTGATTAATTTCTCTGAATTCGTCTCTGGAAGCCTCTCAGTAGTGGACGATATCTGCTTGTTGCTTCAAAACACTTTGAACTCCTAAAACGTCAGAAATGAATTTAGCTTCTTCATGGAATCATCGCAGTCTTCTTTTTGCAGGTTTACAGAATCAAATATACACACAAAGGTAATAGTTTATTTAAAGTGATTATAGATGCATAAAAAATAAACATCAGCTTCCCCTGGAAAGAATCCTTCTTCACAGTGCCAAGAAGAGGAAGAACATGAATTATTTTCACGCTATATTTCAACGTTTTCGCTATTTTTAAAAACGAAAACTTCACTTCAATTGAAAGAGAACTTCATCAGAACATAACATTTTACCTCAGTTTGCTGAGTTTTGCTGTTCTGTTCATGGGCTTGCATAAATATGCAAAGCTATGCTATCATCAATAGTAACTTCCCTCTCTCATCAAGGTAAAGCAACAAAGCAACCAAGGGTTCACAAAGAAGATTTCAATGCTGGATACATTTGCAAAGATGAAAAAACTTAGGTCAGAAGATGCACACTTTTCAGTTGCAGTTCAGGAAAAGGTATGAAGAATATCTTATATTTTTATCTTGTTGAGAGTTTATCCCTTCCACTGGACTCAGGATCATCAATTATTTGGAAATTTTATATTCTTTATTCATTCTCTGTTTCTTTAGAACGGAGAGTTAAAAAATAGAGTATTCAGACCAGCACAGGCGTCAAATCTTGATTGGATAACAAAGGAATCACCATCTAAGGCTTTCTGCCAATAATGTTGCGAGAATTCGTTTGAAAAGCATCAAGAAGCGTTGTTTGGTGGTAAAAAGTGTACTTTCTTTGCAAACAAACTGATAACACATAGTTTCGAATTATTGAAAAATATTTTGCAAGCATGTTCGGAAGGCTTCAATTCACATTTCCAGAAGGAGCAATTTTTGTATCTTGCGTAAATCAAAAGTTATCGACATTGCAAGCTATCTATCTTTTCTTTTAATGTCGATAACTTTTGATCTACGCAAGATATAAATATCTTTCCTTCTGGAAATGAGAATTGGATCCTTCTGAATATGCTTGCAAAATATTTTTCAATAATTCGAAACTATGTGCTGTCAGTTTTTTCGCAAAGAAAGTACACCTTTTACCACCAAAGCACGCTTCTCGATGCTTTTCAAACGAATTCTCGCAACATTATTGGCAGAAAGCCTTAGATGGTGATTCCTTTGTTATCCAATCAAGATTTGACGCCTATGCTATTCGGACCAGCGCCTGGCATGAACTTACGCCTAAAAGTAAAAAGTAAAGGTAGTCCCGTATACTTTCGTACATAGGGGGAGTGCCTGTTAGATAGGACACTTATGCTGAGCCATCGGCATGTGAGGTAGGGTGGCTAGTTCCTTTCCTCGCCGCCTTTAACTCCCCAGTGTTCCCACTGGGAACCCATTTGCTGCTGGGTAAGCAGTGAGCGAGCGTTCAGTCAGGGCATCGAGTCGGGCTCGAACTGTAGACCTCCCATATGGGAGGTATGCACTCTAACCACTATACTACCTCGCTCAATTACACCTAAAAGTAGACATCAGAAATTGTAACACTTTGTCCTAAGGTAGGTCTATGGCATTTAGCACTACTAAGAATTTGCATAATATCATTAATCTTGTATTATTTTTCATATTCATTTAGCTTACGATATATCTGATTTCCGTTTGCTTGGTCTTTTAGATAAATGGCTTCCTTGTTGTTTACGAGGCACATTGTCAAAGACTCCTAGATACCGTTGTTGCCGGGAATTTCGATGACGTAAGTCAACCTCTTCTCCACTTTTGATTCAAACAAGACAAGTTAAGATTGAGGCTATTGTAGATAATTCGATTGATCCCAATCTGGAAACTTAAGCACACAACATGCAAAAGTTTGCGTAGAATGTATTTAACTTCAGCAAGCTTTCTAAGAAGTTTCAAGAGTAGCACTGATATTGTGTTCCATTTGAAAATTTCCTCGTTTTCAAACCAGAATAGTAATGAAACTGTTGCTTAACATCAGCTAGAAATGGCCTTTAGGTTGTAAGAGGCATTATCAAGCATGTTCCTTAAATGCAACCTTCAACTAAGCTGTCAATTTTGCAATTCTTCAGGTGGAATCTTCTCTTTTACACTTCTGGGGCAGCATGCCGAGTCATGTGACCAAACTTCTTCAAGATGATGCAATTCATAAGGTTGTTGTAGATTGTGATGTCATCTTGTACAAGGTATTACAACGGCTGTTTCTACTGTTGTTGTGAATGGAAAGAAGGAAGCTTTAGGTAGAATCATCATCATCAACATCATAATGATAATAATGATGCATCATTGTGATCAACACAATTACTATTTTATGCTAATAAGTATTGCTACTGGAAGCTTCTTTTATAATTTGCATTATCTTTATTCTTACGCTTTAACAATATTTGCTTCATGAAATCTGCCTAAGGACTGTTTTACTCTTTTTCAGAATATCAATGATGTTGTTATTCCACGTGGCGTCCAAGAAATTCCAGAAAGGTGTGTTCTATGCTCCTTCGTAATTAGAAATCCGTTGGTTAGGCAAGAACATGATGGTATTAATATAATATCTAAGCCGATAACCGATTTGATTTTTGCATTTGGATTTACACTTTTTATGAGAATAATTTTTGATTGTTATAACTGGGGTTTAACACAAAGTTGTACCCTATAACTTAATGTTAAAGCCCCAGTTACAACATTTATAACAGCAGAGGCTGAAGTATGCATCCTATATAAATATTTCTCTTATTGTTATTATTATATTGCTGATATTTACCAAACGTTCATCAACTTTTACTTTTCACGTTTCTTCTCCAGTGTTTCCTTGCAACTGACTTAATGAATGAGTGAAAAGTTGCGGTTCATAACATGGTTTCTTTATTTCTTCATTATCAAAATGCAAAGGAATCTTTTACCATGAATATGTCTTGAATGTGAAGAACTGACACCAGGAATTTATGTCATGTCGACCTTGATGTCAATGCTGTCAACAATTTCTTTTTTGTCAAAAATTTTATTAGAACTGATAAAATGCTTGTATAAAATATTGCTATATTGTACCTCACTCGTAACGAGAGTTCCTCAGTATCCATAGAAGACAATTTGCACCTTGCTTTCATTCCAGTTTTAGATCAGAAATTTCAAAATTTGTCAAGTGTTTCCTACCTTGGTTGGACATCTGCCTTATGAATGTACCGAAGGAGCTTGCAAATGTAAAAATGAAAGGTAAAAATTCTATCAATCATTTTTTATTTTGAGTTCTCTTCTTATATCCATACTTTCAAAGTGTTGAATGACATTTCCAGCTATTTCATGTTACTATTGTAAGAAAGATTTTTATTTCGGAAAATTCGTGTCTTCTGGGTGGTTTTATGACTAATTGTTGCTGCCTATTTTCTAAACTAAGTCCATTTAGTTACAGACAACTTTCAGCTACCGCAAATATAAATACCTCTTTGCTTGCGTTATTTTGAACCCCATTTTGTGAATAAAAGACTCTTGTTGAGTAAAATTTGACATATATTCCCCATTACGATTTGCTCCTACACATTGACATATTCTTTGCAGTTGCAAAGTCCTATATCAAGTTGCTTGACAGGCAAATAGCTTTCTTGTCATTTGCGCAGGTACGTTTATTTTGGCTTGATTATCAAGCTTTATATATGCCCTCATTAAGAAAGGTTTGATTATCGAGCTTGGGAGATTATATTTGTAATTCTCGACAGATTTTTAGTCCTTACTGCACTACTCTGCACCAAACAGGAGCTAGGTCTTTGGTGTAGTGTTACTATCTGATTAGCGTTTGTGCAACAACTTTCTTCCTTTGAAGAATTGCTCAATTTTTAGGCCATCTACCTACAAGCAAGCACTGCGCTTGGGGGGTTCACGCCCCCAATTTTTGCCAACCAGTGACGTTGAAAATGCAAATATTCCAAAGATAACAATTTTATTGGCTCCCCAGTCCCCACCTTCCACTGTTCATCCAGCTCCCAATTTTTACTTGGTGGCGCAGTGCCTGCCTACAAGGCACTAGCTATAAGCTATATATGTAACCAACTTTAAATAAGTTTTAAATGAAATTAAATGAAAAGGCATATCGTTCATTCATCAAAGTCTTTGATTCTTAGCAATGGAAACATTTTATTTTGATTTCTCAGGTATGACAATTGCAACCTCACTATCAAAGCTAAGCACGCAAGTTGGGTAGGGGTCTGGGATCTAGGTCCATGTCCTTTGTAGAAAAAGAACAAAACACCCCTGATCATTGGAGTAGGATGACGTCAAATTTAGGGGGCTGTAAATTTTCTGCCCGAAATATCAATTAGAGCTGGAGAGCAGGCAGAAGAGTTGCCCGAATTCCCTATTTTTCTTTCAGAACATTTGCCCCGAGTGAAACGGATTTCTGCCCAACTTGAGGGAGCTGCAGCCCCCCTGTCCCCGCCTAAAAGTAACAAAGTCAGTAAAATTCCTGTAGTACTTCTTCCATTTTAAAATCGGAACTATTAGTATCCCAAGCTATATCTCTTTAAGAAGTTTTTAGTCTGCTCTTTTCACTTAGCATAGACTCCTGCCCTCGAAAATCCCTAATTGCACGCGTGTGCGTGTAGTTTGTAATGTTAATGATTGTGAAGACAATACTAAAATATATGAATTGAGCAGCGTGGTTTAGCAGTAATGCACTCGACTCAAACCAACGTGCTCCTGGGTTCAAGCCCAATCGTATGCCATTGGTGATGTCAGGAAGGGCATCCGATCGTAAATGCTTATGCCAGAACTTAAGTCCTCTTACAGGCACCCCCAAGCCCCAAGGAATAGGGGGAAAAGGAGGCAAAATTGAGAAACATAAAATACATGCATTGAAATAATAATAATGCTGCCACGTAAAAGGCCGTAGTTTTGCAGTTAAGGAAAGTTTATTGGCCTAAAAATGGCTGTACCACACTAAAGTTTTGGATCTAAAAGGAGATGAAATTTCTTAGGGTTGCATCGTTATGAGAGGTGCATACTCTCAAATAAAGTGATGAAGTTGCTCTTAACAAAAACTTTCTCCTTTTTTGGTAGCTGATTAATATCCTCTCTCTGTTCTTGTCTGTTTTTACATCTGCGTTTATGTCTTCGTCTATGTTTGCTACATGTCAGTCTAGCTATAGCTAAAATCAAAATTCTTGAGCTTTGCAGCCCCGGAGCTGATTTTCCAGTCATTTTGGAATGTCTCGAATTCATTTCTACAGCCTGTAAAAGAACTGCTTGGAGATTGTCAGCAAACAACGAGAATATTGCACGACCTTGAGAAGATAAACTTTAAAGAAATTCTTGGGATTAAGCTCAAGATGTCTATAATGGAGGAATCATACGCAGATAGCCTTGAAAAATGTAAGAAATATTTTGTCAAAGCTCCTCCAACCTCTTCATTATTGCAACAAGGACTCTCATACCAAAAAAATGTTTACTGATTCTGAAAAATGAGTGTTTTAAATGTCACCTAATTTTTAGGCTGAATGTTGAATCTGAAATTGCATTATTTTTAAATTCGATATGATGCGAAAATCTTTTACCATACGTCTCTTTTTCATTAGAGAAGATCTGCTCTCTTCTACCTTTCGTTTGATTTCCTTTACTGTTCCATTCCTTTTGCATTGCTTATAGCAGAACTTCAAACCTTGGAAGGACATGAATTTTTTTCAATGCTGTCATATACTTCAATTTTTCCTTTAGTTTTCAACAGCATTGTTGATCTCCTAAGAAGAAGGGCCCAAATAGATTATTTCTTATCCATGATGGACCATTTCATATACGATGCTATGATTGAGGTAAGTAGTCGTTTGTTGGTTCCGCGCATCATTTGGAGTGTGGGGTGCATGAATGAACTACGTACATAACATTTTCAGCTGGCCATAATTACGTACAAAACTTCCAAAGAATCAAAACTCATATTTATATTTCCTTATGACCAGGGTCACTGAGAGAATTCAGAGGTCCTGGAGCAAAAAGGAAAGACGAGACCCCCTGTGAGCAATGCGAGCAAATACTTCTCAGTGTCTAGAAAGTAACTTTGGAAAATTACTAAGGGTTTATTTTATGAAGTCTCCCAAACCTTGAACCATCAGGTGTTATAAGGCCCCTTGCACCTTGAGGCCCTGGGGTAACTTGCTTCATGCCCCCTCATGGTGACCCTGCTTATGGCATATTTTGTTGTCGGTGGGAGAGAATCTGTCAAAACAGTGGTGTAATTGACATAGATTATTGATAGGACAGCTCCTAAGGGCCCCAAACTTTTTAAATCCTGAAGGGGCCCCCAGAAGTGTTCAAGAGGCAAGTCTTTCTTGCATTACTTGAAGTGAAAATTAACATGGGGGTGAATTCCCAAAGGCCCCAAATATCTCTATTGCGCCACTATATCAAAGCCATTCCTAAATCCCCCAAAATTGTTGTACTTTCTGCTCCTTTGGAGCTGTATTATACGATAGCAAGCACAACCAATCAGTATTATGCTTTGCTTTGATCTTTCCTTCCCCAGCACTCTGTCATAATCTTGTGGAATTATTCCTCAAATTTAGCTTAATTTAATATCTCTTTTGATATATGGTAGGAGGCTAGTCTGAGTTGTTCGGGAATTCGGCCGAACAACATGAAATCCTTGAGAGATATAGAAAAAAATTGAGGGTTCCAAGCTCAGAGTTTCCAATTTTCATGTGTATCTTCCATTGCAGCCCTGCGAGAAGTCAAACGTCGATGTCAAACTAGGAAACAATGAGTTTATTTTGAATTTCTCTGAAAGTCTGTCCAAAGTCATGCAAGATTTGACGTTAAAGGGTGCAAGGACTTTCGGTTTGTTCAAATTATCTTCTTGAGGATAGTATCATGTTCATGCATTATGACTTCAAAATAAAGTTTAAATTATGTGAATCTCAGTGCTCTCCGATAGATAGCTGGTTGACATTCAATGTAGCCACCTCCATCTTTGTGATTAATTTTATCCTGTTTTCACTGCAAAAAGCCATTGATCGTATATTTCCTCTTTCCACGGGAAGGACAGTTATTATGGGATGTCGGCGACCACGCCCTGGTGTTGGCAAATTGTCCTTGCAACCCCCTGACTGAGCTGGCTAGTGACGCCCTGAATGTGCTATTCCAAAACGATGCAACTGGCAATGTCTGTTTGATGTCAAGGGATGATAATTCTCATATGACTTTATTCTTACATGGGAAAGAATTTTGACTGAAGGTGTTGCACCTACATGAAAAATGTGATATTTTTTCATTCAAAGGTTCTATTTACATTATTACGTCAATGATGATGGAGTACATATTTCTGGTGCTTGAAAGCAAGGCAATAAAAGATAGAGAAATTAATATCTGCAAAGGTTTAGAAGGAATCTCGCTTGAAGTAGAAGGTAATCAAATTTCATCTATACCAGTTCGAATAAGGGGCGAAATGTTGACCTAGGTTACAGCATTTCCTTGAACTAGTAGTGTTCAGGTTGTGTATTTAAAATGATTCACCTAGGACAACATTTCTCAGATAATGGGATGTGCTCCCGTAGGGCGCAATGCAATGCTTAAATGGAAGTGTATGACCCCAAAGAACAAGTATACTTATGCAACAGAAATAAGCAATTGTATTATTTGTAGTGAGTGGGGGGCGTGAAATATTTTCTCTTCCCAGAGAGGGGCTTTGCAAAAAATAATTGAGAAGTGCTACCCAAGGAGAAGTGCATACTCAAGGTAGGAAGTTATTCTGGGAAGTTGGGTATGCTTTACTCTATCAACAACACAATAAACCCATAGTTCATATCAGCCTTGAGTATGCAAACAGGTTTTGTTACCTTTGCAGGAGGAAAGCTCAATTAAATTGTTGAGTAAGGAAATGATGAGCAGTTGAAATTTAATGTAGTGTATCGATTTGTATTTTGTTGTAGCATCTAATCTAACTAGTGCTTTGCTAGATTTTCCCCTTTGTGGCATTATCGTTTTTAACAATACTATTAATAATTAATTTATGCAGCATAAGGCAAGAGATAAGAGTGAGCGAATCAGCAAATGTTTTTATTTGCAAGAAGCTAAACATTGAGCTTCCGGGTTTCTTATAAGACATCCATGCAATACAATGTGCATTTAGGGGAGTTCCTTCAACACAAAAAGTGCTGCTATCAACGAGGACTGAGTACTTTGAGTCCAAAGGGGAGTCTTTGGGATACGCATCTCTCAATAAAGCACTGATTGGTCGAATTGTTTTTTCTTCGTTTGCATTGCAAATAAAATGTGATTTAATGCTTTCAGCTAATAGGGAACATCCAAACAATTCCAAATATCAAGAAGCCGCATCAACATGCTCTCCTCAATTGGAAGATAAGCATGTGAGCCTGCTGCAGAATCAAAGCACAAGTAGACAATTGACTGCCCGCCATGAATTTGAAATTGCTCCAAGCACACAACCTAGAGCTGCAAAGGAAAACATTATCCAATCAAATTGTCGCATTGACAGCCAATATGTTTCCACAGTGGATTATCAATCAACGTGCGCTGTAGAAAATCAGGAAGCTTTTGACAACAGCCTCACCTGGATGTCATCATTGCCTTCTTTTCAAGATTTAGTTGCCAATAACTACTGGATTGACTTCCAAGGTAACGAAATATCTTACCCCAGAGAACAGAAAGTGTATATGACTGTTAATCCTGAAAACAGCAGATTTGTTGGCATGTGAGTAAAGTTATTCAAAAAGAAAGACAATTTCAGTATTTCAACTAATATCTGAATTGCTAAATTCATACAATTGCTAATTGAGGACTATTGAAATTGGAAACTTAAAAACTGAGATTCCTTATTGAAAAATGAATAGCTAAATACTCAATTTAAATAATTTTTACAAAGAGCGTTACGTAGTTTTTCTTTCATTCTCTGTTTGATTTGAAACACATTTTCTCTTATTCTTACATCAAAATCGAGATTATCTTTAGTACCTTGAACTTTCTGTACTATAGCCAACACAGCACATTTTTATAATAAAACCACAAAGCATACGTTTATAGTAAAATGTTCATAAATTCTTTCTTTTTGAATGTTACTCCACCTCTTCAAATGCAAACAAAACAAGTTTGATGATAAAATGATGAAAAATTAAAACTAAATCAATTTATGCCAACTATTGCAATTTAAATTAGAAGATATATAATTTGATGGAAATAGAAACGATAAATCATAAATCACTATTCTAGCAATGAAATCTAATTTTTAATCTTTGATAAAAAGATAATATTTCAAGAACTCTAAAACTATGAATATTACCATTTTAACCATTCTATCGTACTAGCTACTTTTAATAGGGCCTATATTCGGTATTTCTTGTAAACAGCTTGTACATGCATTTATTCTTTTGCCAAAAATAAGGTTCAATTTGCACATTCAGTAGGGGGAGGGGGTAGAAATCCAACTATCTCAGCGAAGAAAGCTCTTAGCAAACGTTAAGGGGTAGGCCTAATTTCCTTTAAAAAGTTGTAATCAAATGTTTGTGTCTGGGGCTCCTTCGTAGAGGGTTCTTTTGTAGGGGCACATTGTCATTGATAGATACATAAATGTTTTACCTCTAGTTTTCTTGCTACTGCATTGATAAACTTAATAATGCCTGAACAACAGTTACTTCATCACAGAAATGTTTCTCTAAATAGTCATACATCCTTCTTTCATCCATTGGCTCCCCTGAGCACAAATTCAGGAAGGGAATTGCATAATCATGTTCCTGAGATTGGCTTAATTTTCCATATTCCCATTTTATAAGCTGTCCAAATTTCTCTCCAGCATCCAGCATAACAATGTTATGACCGTTATTTCGAAAGATCGGATACTGAGAATTACCAATGTCGATAGGTGTTGCCATTTCATTTTGACGATCTACCAATGGACTAACAGCAGACATACTGTTTTCATTCTCAAATCGTAGCCGTTTTGGGCTGTAGGTATCATGAATGCCTCGTAGAGACGCACGTTTTTTCGCTGAATTGCAAGTACGATGAACTAAGGGGATTAAATCTGGCCTATCCCGTCTGAAGTTTGGATGCTCGAAGTGCATGTCAACTGTTGGGTCGCCTTTTGTATTATTTACTTGGAGTTTTCGGAACCCGTACAAATTTAGTTGTCGGACGAAACTAGCAAAATTCTTTGTCTTGAACATTTCATCTTCAGTTTCCAAAACGTGATCTTTGAAAGTTTCTATGTCAGATATTACAAGGGAGCGACCATCTTGAGACCATCTTATTGCATTGTTATACTTTTGCTGTTGTAGTAATAGTCGCAATTTTGCTACAAATGGGCTAACTGGCTTGCATTTTTGTGGCACGAGAATTGGCGATTGATTCTCATCACGCACTGCTGACATTTTTGCTATTCCTTCGAGAACGAAAGAACAAATTGTCAGAATATTGCTCAATTTTATTTAGAGATAAGTTAACGCTGTCTTGGTACTCATAACGTTTTATTTAGAAGTAAGTTAACGCTACCTTGGTATTCGAATATAGAAATATCAATGAATGTATTTCTCAAGCATTTCATTTCTGGCCTGGTTCAGTTCTGCTTTTTGTGAAATACAGTCTCTCCCCTGAAGTCTGGTTTCTTCAGTTCTACAAATATTCACTTCAGAACCCATCTCCGCTAGAATTATTTACTACAGTAGGAAGAATGTGAACTTTCCTAGTAGAAATGAAATGCTTTTCAAAGTTTCTTTTGAAATGACATTCTTGAACATTATTTTGTTTTCGTGTTCCTATATGCAGCAATGCAAGCAAATTAAAAATTTGCTCGTGAAAATGAACTCTTAAACAACAGAACGAAACACTATCATTCTCAATTTTAAAGCAATGACTTCAATTAGGTATTAATAGCAGAAGCAGCACTAACTAGTGAAAACATGTATGTGGCTAGGCGAATTACTTTGTTAGTATTTTTCAGTTGATAGAAATGAAGCTTTCAAGGGAAAAAACTTCTCAATACCTGAGATTTCACACGTCTGTCCTTGCTGAGCCAGTAAAGCTGGACTGTGTACTGACGTTTTGAAGCTGCTTCTTTATTCCGCTTTGCAGTACCAAATATATTGATTTTAATACGGTAAATAGCGAAGGATTTCAGCATGAAGAAAATCTCCCCAAATTAAAAATGGTAGAATTATCGAAAAGAAGAAAAAACGTGACAAATATTCTTTTGATTGACGTGATTTGCAAAGTTCCATATTATTGTGGTTCATCCAATCAGGATCAAGAGAAACCATTATGGTGCACAAGCATTCATTTATCAAGGAGATTTGGTCCCAGCACAGAGTATATAGAAACTTCACTGTGCGCACTGAATTTTTTCGTTGCGCAATTTTCGCAGGATGTGCGCAACACGTAAAGTAGAATTTCAGTGTGCATTATAAAAAGTTTTCAGACTGGGATCTAAGCAGGAGAAGGGAAAGGATCTTTAAATATCGTACATTTAGATACTCCAGGAGCTTATTTAAAGCACCCTAGAGGGGGCTTGATTGACAGGGGGCTAAAAAGAGAATTTACGGTATGTGACATTATGGTGATCTTGCATTCATAAGCAGAAGTTTGAAAACTGGTTTAATTTACATCATATATTATCAATAGCCACTATTGCATAATATCGCATCTAATTTGCGGGGTGGGAATACGATGAATTTGCCACAGAAAGTTGTCCTCCCCCCCCCACACCCAAGTGCTGAACTGCGTTGGATTTCTATGGTAGGAGGTTCCCCTCGTATCCATGAAAACTTGATTACGAGACGTGAAATATTCCATTCAGTTTGTTGATGTTGCCTAAGAACAACGATAGATAATGAGTAATGGCGGTATGCAACACATTGTACAAGTCACAACAAAAGTCTCACTTGATTTGCATAAATGAATCGCAATGTATGCAAGAAAAATGTAGGACAAGATAGAACAAATATCAGATTCTTGGATAGCAGGATTGGAAAACATTGTAACTTGCTATTGTAAGTTTATGTTTTGAAAATGTTGACCTGAACTTTATACTTTCGATGTTATGAGTGCTACTACCATGTGTTTTGAAGGGTTTCGAAAGAATATTTAGTACTATATGTTGCATTTCTGGAAGATGGAATGACGGAAATACACGAACAGAGTTACGATGAAAACTCATGGTATTAGGTGTTTATTAAACTTTAAGTGATTGCGGCGTAGAAGTGTACATTACCATTGTTAAGCCTACTTTTTGAAGACTTTCAAGCTTTGTTTTGTTGTACATTGCAGAGAAATTTCAGGGGAAGAGTTTGCTTAAGATGCATAGCTCTAAAGGTGTTAGTGATTCTCTAAAAGACAGCTATCTATTAGATCGCCCAACAAGGCCCAAAACTGCAGCTGCAAGTACAAGGAAAGGAATAAGTGGAATCAAAAGGCCATTGAGTGGTAAGAGGCTCTAAATATATCGATTAAACTGCTATTTTTACTTTGGGACTTGAAAGGAATCATGAAAAGAAGGGAAATGATAAGTTATCAAGATAATAGAAATTATAATTGCCAATCATCAATCATAAACTATGAGTCATCATGATCATAAGTCAGTATAAATCATTCACAGTCAGGATCATCATAGTTATTGTAAGGAGCTCTCTTGGTTATTACTATTATACAGAAGGTAATAGTGTGAAAATGATTACATTAGAAAATTATCATCACCTCTGTTATCATATCCTTCAAATTGATGGTTGTTTTCACCTTTGTCTTTAGGGTATTAGCTTGCCCTGACTTCAATTCATAAGCAATTCTAAGATCAATGCTTACATTGTTTGAATGTTATTGTAATTTTCATCTAGCTGGGACAACATGGAAGAATCCAAATGCATATCCAACAAAATCAACAAAGAAATTTAATTTATCTTTAAATCATACTTCATTTGAGTCTGGAGTGAGCAAGAGAGCACCATTTGCACCACGAGGATTTTTGGGCCAGAGTTCCTATGATATGCCAAAAGTTGTAAATGGAAAAGCTTACACCATGAAAGAGTACAATCCATTAGAGGATCCTCATTTGTCAGATTATTATGCGAGAAAGCTTGGAGTACTTCCTGGTTTATCTGATTCACCCAAAAAGGTATCACAACATTTGATAATCTTTTCATTATAAAAAGAGATTTATTTTCAAAGACTCTATTGTAGGACTGTTGTCGAAGCTCTTTATAGCAAGCTTGAAAGTACATTATTTGGTTTGTGCAAATATCTTATACAATTGAATAAGCTCATCCCTGATTTATTGATACATGTGTATTTCAAGGAAATAAGATATAATTGTTCTATCTTGTTTTTAGAAAGAAAGTGAGGCAAAGAAGAAAGGTAAACATTTTCAAAATTTTTGTGTGATACAATTTTCTTTAATAAATTGTGACTGGTGTCTGACTTTGGTAATGAGATGCATATATTTAATGGCTCAGTAGCTTATTTCCTTTAATGAAAAGACAAACAAATAGCTAGTTACAATTTTCTAAGGCTTATCAGTCTAGCCAAAATAAACTTATCATTTAAAGGAAAAACTTGGTAATGTATAAATAATTTTCTTTCAGCTGGCACAACATATTTGGTACAAGTGGTAACTGGAAGCAAGAAAGGACAAGGAACTGATGCCAGGGTAAGAATTTAGACAACAGAAACTGCATCATAGACTGAAAATTTGGATTTAAGTTATACTTGATGGTAATTGATAAAGTGTAATGATGCTTTATAATTTTCATAGGTTTATGCTCAAATAAGGGGAACAAAAGGGAAATTATCAAAGCAACATTTAACAAACAAAAGTCATGCTGATTCTGCTGCATTGATCAATGGTGAAGGCTCGACATTCAGATTTGCACCTGGAAGCACAGAGAACTTCACAATTAAAGGGCCTGATGTGGCTGATCTTGTTGCACTTGAAATTGAGGTATTGAGGTATTCTTAATATGACCTTTTGTAACATCTTTTATCCTCAGACTTTGATATGATGGTTGTAGCAGACTTAAGGGGCAATGGTATTGAATTTCTAGATTAAGTTAGAAGTAGCCAATTATTTAGTCTTTGGCTAAACAAAATTTCCAAGTTCGTAAAAAATCATGTGCTGTCTTGATGGTACCTGGGAGGCAGTCACCCCTCTAATAATGGTGAATACTTTCATCCCTAATTACATAAAATGTCAGCACCAATTTTCAATACAGAATGCATGGTTTTATAACACATCCTGCAGCAGTTTTAGTTGTAGAGATTGAGAAGAGTCATACTAGAATAATTTTCTTTTTGATATACAGTAGATTTTAAATTCTCTATATGGTTGAAAATCTAGTATGCCAGTTTGCTCTTCTTGCTTCCTCATAATTGTCTGCTCTTCTTGCTTTCTCATAGTTGTCTGCTCTATATTTATTAAAATGATGTAGCACATATTTTAAAATAATGTTATCCATTCCACAAAGGTTTGGTTGCTAGGTATTCATTACCGGCCTTTTTCACTTTAAAGACAAAAATCTCATTGTTGCATTCTCACATCAGCTGCAAGTTGCCCTGTGCCCTTATCCTCAAAAAAAATTGTATGATTGTTGCATGGATGTGTTGAACTGAACGGAGCCTTTGTAATTCCTAAAGATTTGTCCTGGGATGTTGCATAGCTAGGGATGCATAAAGCATGAAAACTACTGCCATAGTTGGCTCTACTGCACAATACTTTAAAATTCACATGCTTTGAAACAAAAGTCTCAACCCATCGATATGAACTAGTCAATTTGCTTTAGAATGAGTTTGCAATGATATTCTATCACCAGGCAATTGACACTAATTTCAGCCTACTGTTTTGCAGCATGATGGATTAGAACGAAGACAATCTTGGTTTCTAGAAGAAGTCAGAATAACGAACCAGAAGAGTAATAAAACATATGTATTTCCGTGCCACGCTTGGCTGTCGCTTTACGATGGGGACTGTCAAGTTAAACGAGTCCTTAAACCGGCTGCTGCTGGAACAGCAGAAAGAATAAGTAATTTTATTGTCTGTTATGTTTTTACTCATTAGAATTCACAAGCGATTAAGCTTCTCTACTCACTACGTGCAGCTGGATTTTGTATATGTCTGGTTGAGTGCTGCTGTTAGGCCACTTTCTGCAGCGTTATAGCAAACATGTGCATTGACTTTCTTGACATATGTATGGTAGTTACTCATTTACGTTGCCTGTATTCAGTGGCTTGCCGAAAGACCTTTGAGTTAAGGGGCGTACCCCCATACCCTCTACTTCGGCATGCCCCTGCCTATATGTTTGTATAAGCATAACCTTAATCTTTGTCCCGTAAGCATGTACGAGTGATTGAATCTGATAGAGAGTAATTTGTTCGAAACGACTTATCTGTTTGCTAGCCTGTCCTTAAACAACTTGCTAAAGTCTATCCATTCCGCAGCTTTTCTTCTCTCCAAAGCCTGTGTATCGAATTCAGCTGTTTAGTCCACCATTTTCATGTATTTCCTGTAGTTTTGGAGAGGATCTTGCAGGGCCAAACATTAGGGAGGAGGAAGAATGCATTCAGGGGCACTCTCACAAGCAAGAAGGGGCACTATGATACCTGAAAAAGTTCATTCAAATTAATGAAAAAGTGGGGGCACTTGCCCCCTGTACCTCCAGGCTCCTACATCCATCGCTTAGTCTATTTCTATGTTTGGAGCGATGCATTACGCTTATTAGTGATGTCATGAGCTATCGTTTTGTGATATGTTTTGAGTTATTCTACTTTGTGTTGTCATTATAGTCTACGAAGTTCAAGTTATGACTGGTGACAAGCGCGGTGCTGGTACAGATGCGCATGTTTTTGTGACAATATTCGGAGATTGTGGCCAAACACCACGAGTCCAACTTATCAACAGGTAAACAACTGTTATTTTTCTTTGTTGCTGTCTCTCTCCTAGCATTGATTTGCGTAAACAATTTTGTTTATGACACGAAGTTTTAGTGCTTTCTCTGCGCTTTTCGCTTTTTAAAGGTGATTAAGACTATCCAGTTTATCAATAAAGTAACTTTTCGTTGTATTTCATGTACTCAAAGGAGTGTGGATACATTTGAGCGAGGAAAGACGGACATTTTCAAGATAAAGACCAAGTCACTTGGAAAGCTGCAAAAATTAATGTTAGTATTAACGTACAGTTAGAAACCACCCAAGTTAAAAATTCCAATTGATGTTTGTGGTTGTGCAAACAAGAATGGAAAAGCCTATTCAATCAAATATTTTTTGGAGTTATTTTCATGGATTTTTGACAAGACGGGTAAAAGGAACTTGGTATTGTATTGACATCGTTTGGAGTATTAAATGTTTACTGATTTGTGAAGCTTTTAATTTGTTTTCACTCCAGTTTTGTTCTGGCTGTGGAAATAATTTACGTTTTCTCTTAATTATTCAGTATCGAACACGATAACGCCGGTTTCGCTCCTGGTTGGTTTCTTGACAAAGTAAGTATTTTTCATCACGTTTTCCGACTGATTCAAAGCTTTTTCGTTTATTCCTTGAGCTTATATGTAACTGATTTCTGAGGTGGAAATCTTATTCTTCTTTTGATTATAATAGCCGTATATATAATCAGCAATGAATAGCCTCTGTCTCACGATAAGAAGCGTCTTATCTTTTGATATATATGGACAGTTGTTTATAGATGTGTCCAGTGAAACAAAGGTTCCTTTTAAATGACATGATGAATAAAACAGAGACTCTCTTGATTATTACTCATTCTCAAGTTTTCCTACTAGATCATTGTTAAAAATCTAAACAACAACAAGGAACTTTACTATTTCCCATGTTCAAAGTGGCTTTCGAAAGATGAAGGTGATGGGCAGATTGTTAGACAACTGCTCGGGACAAGAAATGTGGATAATGTTGTTGATGGTAACACGCTATTTTTTACGATATTCATTTTCATTTCTGTTTTGTTATTTCATACAGGGACGCAGTAGTTTCAAACATGCCCTATATCTTTCTGAAAAGACAAAAATAAGCATGCCCTTCTATACCTAGGAAAGTACCCCCCTCCCTCCTTCCCCCTAGCAAGGTCACCATTTTTCTAGCTATTTGCATAACTATTTTTGTTCTAAAGTTTTCATATCTTTTGATTGTCATTTTCCTTTCTGACATAAATATCACCTATAGCCTATGCAGTTGTCGACCTCATTCAAAGAGTGTCTTGTTTTGGGAATTACACCCCCTTTCTGTCTCTGCGCCAACTTGTGCATTAACCAGAATTGTCTCAACTATCATTGATTTTCTACAGCTCACAAATACAAGATTAGGACCCACACAGGTGACGTCAGGGGAGCAGGAACCGATGCTAATGTTTATATTACCATTTTTGGAGATGGGGGAGATACGGGACAGCACAAATTAAGCAACAAATGGAAAAATAATTTTCAAAGAAAGAGGTATCTGCAAGACTTTAATTTGCATCGTATTCCATTACTCAATTTTTAGTTTATTTTTAGCTTTCATTGAAGGGCTCTATAACAAATGCCTTTCAGAAGGAACAGACGTACAAAAATCATTCAGAAAGGGTTTATTATGATTTATATAATTGCTTATTTTTTGATCTTCTGAGCTCATTCAGCATTCAGTCATTTATATTTGTACTCCCTTACCTGGATTTTCAATTTTTCTGACTCTCTCTCTCACTCTTTCTGTCACTTATATACA
>WIPJ01000174.1:2874-21288 GCA_018155075.1 Cassiopea andromeda
TAACCTCATAGATCCCCCCTGCACTACAGGAATAAAAAATGCAACAATACTGCAAGGCCAAAAATCGATTCGTCGAAATCTGCTTCAGAACATAATTTTTCAGGGGTGGGTTGTAATTTCAGGGTTTTCCAGGATATTTCTCCAGGGGCAAACAAAATCCAAGGTTTTCAGGATCTTCCAGGGTCTCCATGGTTTGTTGGCCACCCTGTTAATAACGGGAGGAGCTGCAATAAAGGGGGGAGGGAGTTGGTAAAATGTCCTAGAAACAAAGCTACTTACATACTTGCCAACGTAAAAAAATGGTTTCCATCATCCATCCCTAATACCACCATCAATAGTACGACTTTCAGCTATGTTATCAGTGCATTTGAAGGCAATGTCTACTTATTCAGGTGCTCATCTAGCAGCGCAAATTCTAAGTCTGAGTGGGACGATGTCATCTTGGATCAAAATTAATGAGCGGGGGGGGGTTGCAGTAAGTATGTCATGTATACATTTTTCAAAAACATTCGTCGTGGGGGACGTCTATTCCGGAACGAAGAGCATTATCAAGGGTAACACTGTCATCCTTTAAATCTCAAGCGGGTGCGGTCACTAGATGGTGTAACCTACCATAGCCCCCTCCCCCGCCTCTGTTAGTCATGGAAAAATCAGGGAATTTCGGTTTTCATTTTCTGTGGCAACTAAATGACAAATACCTCTAAGAAAGTTGAAGAGAACGTTTCTTGTAATAACATTTCCACCACCAAAACCATCGTTGATGTTGATGGATCCTCGAGGTCCATTGAAAAATACATTTCCTTCCAAGTGTGACTGGCATGCCACTGATTGCGAGTATGAATATGTCTACGGAAAACAAAAAGCCATACAACTCAAAGAGCGCCCTATGTAAAATTATGTATAATGTGAGAAAGCTTTCAAAATATCATGAAGTTATTAAATATAAAGTTGACTTTAAAAAGTGCCCCCACCACCAACAGCAGATGAGACCTCTTTCTTCTTTGATGCTCAATTACATTGCGGGTGTCATACGAATTTGAAATTGATCGCTCTACTCACCCCTTTGCCCCAAACACCGTTATCGTGAATGACATTTCGTAAGATTTTTGTTCCGCGCGGCTGATTGCCGTTCGTCCCGTTTATCAACTCAGTATGGCCAACAACAGCTATTCCGTTATCTCCAGCGAAGGAAATGTAATTGTCAGCAATTGTTGCATTCCTTGTGTAATTGCTAGAAGGATAAAGCATACACTTAAGACATTTGACAACGAAAACTTCTAGGAAAGATTGAAAATCCCCCTAAATGATAAGTTAAATACCAGCTCTTCTTTAGCAATAGCTCTTGGAGACCTTAAGGTGCCTAACCTACGCAAAAAGAAAACTGAAGGGCAGAGAAACTGTCCCAAAATCAATGCAACTTTCAGATGAGGTCAACAAGCTGTAAAAGTAGAGTGTGGTATTCTATTTAATGACTAAAAACAGAGCACCAAAGTGTGACGTAATGAAAACTGTATTTGCAGTATCTTGATTTTGCTAATAAATACAGAAAAGCCATTCTGAAATAGCTTCTATTGACGAATTTTGGCAAGGTCTAAAAAACAAGGACTGAGATATAAGGAACTGGAACTTGATTAGTTCCTATCAAATCACTGTACTTTGAGTATGATTTAAAATGTTATGGCCCAAGCAAAAATAAGTAAAACCTTCTGTGTTCACAGTAGTTCTTTTGTTATCAAATAGTCATATTTAATTCCATTTTCATAATTTACAATGCCCCTTCATTCTGTATGGTCAAGAAATAAAAATTCCTAAAATAGATTCTTATAATCCCATTACTATGGTAGTCTATTTCCAGAATACAATGGGCTACTTTGGAGAAGTTATCACGAATAAACTTTACTACCTAACATGAAGAAAGAGAGGCTGTTGATATTGCTAGGGTGAGGTAATAAACTATGCTACCTTATAGTAAGGAGAGGTTACTAATTACACTACCTTACAATTATCCCATTTCCACCTGGTTGTTTGAATGTACATCCACTGATAAGGAGGTTCTCTGTGCCTTGTGTAAACACCATTCCATTCATGTGTACTGTCCAATCACCGCCACTTGGTACCATGTATCCTTTCAAATATGTAGACTCTGAGTGCACAAAGGTCAATCCCATAATTGAGACACCTTTAACTGGCTTCTCTTGTGTACCAACAACTTTCATGAGTGACTCAATCTGAGGAACTATTATCTACAATTCCACAGTTTAAACACTAAGCAGAAAGCTGAACAAAACATTCTATTATCTTTACAAAAAATATAACATGTAATAACAAAAAATGCCTCTCAGAAACTGAAACTCCATGATTCATTCTTCAACTTGGGCAGCTGCACTCTGAGAGGCAAATGTAGAACTTAGTGGATCAAATATCTTTGCCTAGCAAGTTCACTACACCCTACATCATCATAATTCAAAGCACCAGAGATATGTTCTAGGTAGAACTTATAAAGCAAACTGTATCACTGCAAAGTGGTGACACAATAGCTTCAAGCACCAGACCATTAATGAAGACTTACAGAAAATTAATGAAGTAAATAATGAAGAGACAATGTAGCTTCTTAGGACATGTAATCAGGAAGTAGGTATTGAATACCAAGTGGTAGCATGAAGAGTGGAAGGAAAGAGTGACAGAGGAAGACAGATAGATATTTCTTGATTGGATAGACAAATACTTAGACTGGAGAAGTGTAGAAACTCTATATCATGCTGTGACAGCCAATGTCAGAATCTGACAAGGCACTGTACAACAATGATGAGACAGGCATTAGAATAAAGGTTTTGCCTGTGCAAAATACCCCCATTCTTTTACAATTTGCTGACAGTTTTATCTTATAGCTGTAACATCTCATCTGGGGTGACTGCTGCCATCTTCAAACCAAAGATCTTAACAGCAACTATGTATAAAATAAACAAATCCATTCAAGATCAGCACCTCCCACCCACTATATAACATTCTGGCATGCCTCTAATTACAATAAAGGTAAGAAAAATACTCAAACAAATCTCACCTTACTTGGAGGGCTCCCATGGGGGTAGTAATACAATTTCATGCTTGTTTTATCCAGAAACCATTCACCAGGCACATCCAATTCTTCAAAAATGTTCTCAACATACCACTCCTTTCCATCATTAGACCCCCTAGCACCTTGAAATCCCCCAAATGACCATCTGAGTGTGTTATCAGTCTGAAGTAAACAATATTAGAAATAGCATGCAAAATATGGCAAAAAAATAAGCAATATACAAAAACATATAAAAACAACAATGTAATTAAGCAAAATAACCACAGGAAATGATGCAAAAAAATATATAATATGATACCACCTATATCTAAATAATATAGTACTTGCATAGCAATTAAATGTCTACACAAAATAAACATCTAGAGAAAACATTTACTTGAAGTTGGGAGTCAATGCATTGAGAACAATAAATAAAATATTCACCAATTTGTGGGAAAAACTTTCATGTCATTATATACAAAAAAGATACTTCAACCAAGTAAAAACATTAACTTCAATCTAGGTTCAATCTAGAAATAGGGCTTTTCTTTTCATGCTATGCATTGTGACATTTACAGACTACTTCTAAGAGTATGCTTTCTGAATATATGCAAATAAAAAACAGGAATTAATTGTTTTAAAGTTACTTCAGGAAACTTATTCAAAGAGTCATCACTTGAAGCAAGAAGACTTGAGCTTATGATTAAATTTAACTGATTCTTTACTACTGCCAAACTCATTCTAGTAATTATAATCAAACAAATTCATACCTCATTCCTTGCATCTAATTTGAAATTCCAGTTCTCCCAATGATAGTGCTGGAAGGCATGAACAATACCTGTTGATGCATTTGTCCAGTTTCTAGCTGTGAATTCAAGATCTTTGGAGAATTGTAAGCCTGATGGTACCCGATATGTGGCCCCATCTCCACCAAAAGGCTTTTTAACACCCCAATATGATACTGGTGGGTCAAACTGTGAGACTGGTCCTCCTATACCAACATAGTATGTGGAGAATGGGGTTCTGTCACGATGGGGGTTAGTAATGTGAATCTCTTTTGCATCTTCTGATTTCTTTGGTGGGAGCCACTTCTCAGCACTTGACACATATCCTGTTGGTACTGTATTAAGGCCAGTTGTTTCTGGATTCCCATTAGGAAATCTTGCTCTCACTTCTCGATTGCCATTCACAAACATTTGATTGAAAGACTTGATATTTCTTCCAGAAATATCAGAAACATGGACTCTGATCTTAAATTAGAAGATACAAACAAAATCACATATACAGAAGCACATAAACTCAATCTTACATAATCATGATGCTTTGGTGCTGAAGACTATACATCTACTAAAAAACTCAGAAAGCAAACAATATAAATGTCTTACAATCACTGAATTTCCATTGTCACACATGAAGGAAGAAAGCATACCACAGACTAACTAACCTTTCTCCCACTAGCAGCTCCTGCTGTCTTAATTGGACTCCATAAACCATCAAGTCTTGCATAGCACATGTTTGTTAGGCTACCAGATGCCTTACCAAAATGTGTATATGAAGTACATGTGCTTTGCTCTTCACACAATATTTTACATGTATCTGATGAGTTGAAAACTCCCATGAAAGCAACCTTTGAGGTGCTCTGGCCAGGTGTGGCTCCCTCAAATATGTTGTTACTTCCATCAAAAGTTTCCGTTCTTGATGAGAACAAGTTCCAGCTTGTTTCTACTTCAACCCCTCCACTAATGACAGCATTCTCATTCATGTACCTGTGTAAAGACAACATAGCATTTAATAATCAAGCAGGTAATCACCTTGGATAGAAGGTAGCATTTCAAATAAGCACCCCCAGCAGTTATTTGGTCATTTACAGTATTTTCCAACAAGACAAGACATTTTCTGACAAAGTGGTAGTCTAGGTCAACAGGGGCTGTTTGTCTCATGGCCCTCTTCTCTCCAAACCTCTGATAAATACCTATCAAGGAAACATTCAACATTTTGCAACTCTATAGCTCACCATATGAATGCAATGGTGGACCAGCAGATGCTGGACAATATATACTCAGACCAAGCCATTCAGTAGTAGGTATTTAAGTCCTATGCATTGGAATTATGTTGATTAGTGTTGGCTACAGCATCACTATCAAAGCTTTAGGAATATGAATAAATGGAAAATGACCTTTTATGGTACCTTATTCTGTAACAATGTGTACCTACAAAGAAGTAAATCATATTATATTATGCAAAAATATGGGGAAATGCCTCTGGACCCTCAGCTTCTATAACCCTGGCCTATACTGCAAAGTATGGCAGCTGCATGTGGGATACTTTTATCTTGAGCAGCAGATGTGCACAGGCATGGTTGTGGTTATTGTCTCCCAATAGCATTGCACTAGGAGGGATACAGATTCCTGTGCATATGTGCATGTGCAAAAGACTGTTTCAGCTGTGTCTGCACGTGTGCAAACGTGACCTAAACGTGCTTGCACACATCAGATCTCTTTGAAAACTGCCATACTTTCAAGTATGGCCTCCAGGATTACCATTCACTTCATTACTTGATGCACTTTCCTACAATGTGAAAACACTGATACTAATTTCATTACTCAACTCTTGAATTTACTGATGACTGCATTGTTTTGCTATACCTTGTAATAAGGACGTTGCTATGTTTATGTGTGAGCTCCACTGTGTTCTTAAGAAAATGCACTCCTCCACGTAATCTGATGATACAGTGAATGTTCGTGTTTCGTCTCTTTACCACACAAGCATTAAGAGCTTCTTCAATTTTACCAAAAGGTGCTCTATAGCTTCCATCTTTTCTTCTTTTGCGCCTACCCTTAGCAGCATCTACGAAAAATTCAAGGAACTCATTGCGAGCTTTGATGCTAAGTACTTTCTTTTCATGCTCAAGGTACTCCCGTTGTGCCTCAATTTTAGGAGTTATTCCACAAAGACTCGATAGTTGCAACCCATCTGATACTACTTTGAGATTTGCTGATGGTGGCAGTATCTTTTTTGAATAATTATACGCAAGGTATCTAATATTGCAATCCAGTTCATCCTTTGCGGAAACATGGAGTTCTGGCCTTCCGATATTCTCTGGCAGTCCAAAGATGCCTTCCTCAATCTTGGTTTGCAAGCTCTCTCTGTTGTAAATAGACTTCAATAAGTCTAAATTGATTTTCTTGGGTTCTTCAACGAAAACACTCAAGCATGATTGCATTAAAAGAACAAATATTGGAGCGCCTATCCACATCTTGAACACTGCCATCTTGCCTTAGCTTGCTGCAGTAAACAGAGACAAACATTCGTTCAGACTCGGATTCAGACTGAGATTAAAATTCAAGTTCACAAATATTGAGTTGAAACTTTAGGTCTAATAAAATAGTCTTCTTTTGAGAAAAAATGAACAGTTTCCCGAAGAAGCTATATGGTTAAGCTTGTCAGATCCAAAAACAATGTTAGCTGTACAATGAAAGGCTTTTCAATGAGGATGTGATTTGTCTCCAAAGTACACTCAGGTCCCAAAAATGCCTTTTTCAACATATTGAGTCAATAAGTTTCCAAGATCAAAGCTTCCCACAGGAGATTTATATTAATGTTATTGAAATCGAAAACCTAATACTCAATGCATTGAGGGAGTATTCAAGGAGAACAGGATATGTATGCCACGGATGCTAGACCCTAGGCGTGGAGAGGGCTATTCAAATCAGAATATGGCTTAGCAATGCATTGAGTGGGTTTCCAGACGAACGGGAAATGTCCCAATTTACGTACACTTAGTCCTTCATAAAGTACATCGCAAAAATATATGTTTCAAAACTATAAAATCAAAAAATGTTTTCAAGTGAATAGTTTTCCCAGGAGAATAATGTTAAGGCTATTCAAAGTTTAAAACTCCTCAACAATATATTAAAGGGATGTTTCAAGAGAGCGGAAATGCTTCTAATACACGCCTGTAGACACTGGGGGGCAGAGGCATTGCCCCCAAGAAGTCACCAAGGTTGTATATAGAAGTGCTCTACACTGTAATTTTTGCTTATTTTCAATTTGACTTCTACCAAATCTAGAGTCTAGGAGCATCACAACAGCTGGCAGTTTAGTCAGAAAGTAAGAGGCAGTATTTCAGTTCTTGGATTCGTCTGCCCATTGCAAAGATAATATGTAAAGCCTTCTCTTTTGCGTTCTTATTGTTTAAAATTCGATAAAGCTAAATTTTTTGACCAGTGATGAACACCAATGATAAAAGCAAATCTGCAAAAGGGCATTTTCCGAAGTTTTAGAGGGCGCTACCTCAAACAGTTTTCTGACACCAACCCCCCAGTCCCCATCTTCCATTCAACTACATATGAAAGAAGACTGTTTTGGCAAATTCTGTTTCATCAACTGGGGGAGATATGTAACAAACGAAGGCTTCTACATGGGCTTCATAATCTCTGCCCCCCCAAGCCAGTTCAGCAGTCAGCGGACCTGTTCTTATATGCAATTTGGCCTTCAGGGGATACGTCAAAAAAGTGTTATTGAAGATGTAAAACCACAAAAATTAAAACCCGAACAGTTTTTCAAAACAGAATTTTCTTCAGGGACTTCTAGCCTGAAAACGGCTTATTAATACATAGAGGGAGTTTTTCAGGAGAACAGGACTTGCCTACAGCTCAAACTTAGCTCCGTAAGGTAGACCACAATAATCTACTTTTCTATAATTAAAAAAGTAATCAGTTTTCAAAAGGAGATTTGTGTTCAATCTATTCAAATATAAAATCTCGTTGTCAATACATTGAAGAGGTTTTCCAGGAGTGCGGGTTATGTATGCCACCAACACTTGGGACTGCGTACTGAGGATAGGAAATGTCATTGCTTTACGTTAAAGGCTGGAAAATTTTGAAATATGAATAGTTTTCCACAGGATATTAATGTTTATGCTATTCAATTCAGAAAATGGAATTCAATTCAATGTACTCTGGATTTTTGCCAGGAGAACGGGATGTGCACAAAAGTGATAGAGTCCTATTGAGATCAATTCCTGTTAGGGCGTGTTAATAGTCCTGAGGTCGCTCATAGAGGTGCAGCCCCATTATTAAGTCTGTGAAGGATTCTGAGGGGGTGCATCCTCAATAAAAATTCTCTATAAGCAAATAAACAGCCTCGTGACTTCACATGCAAGACACTAAAGGCTTTCACCCCCTTCCCAGCTAACAAATGTTGAAGTGTCCGCCACTTATTCCACTGAGCAACTAACTCCTGCGAACTGTATTTGGGATCTGAGAAGGGACTGGAGCACTGAGAAGTATTGTGTCACTTTGAGCAGCCAACTTAGAATGCTTTTCCTGTTTTCCCCTGTTGCGTCAAAAGAATTTATAACAGCAGCAAGAAAAATACTCCAAAATTATATCTAAACCAAAGCTCTCTTTACACAGGCGATGCTTCAGGAGGATGGATACGTAAATTTACATCAGTGGTAACTGATACATGCTGAGAATAACACGAAAGAATATCAGAAAGACTGTAAAGATTCCTAAACATTTATGGCCACTCTAAGCTACAAAACGATCAACATATACAACCACTGGTCTTAGGGTGTGCATAGGAATCTCAATGTTCTGATAATTATTGAAGAATTTTAGTCAAATATGCAGATTTTGTTGATTATTTCATCAATAAAAAGGAGTCTCCCCATAATGGCAGAAGCAGATCAAGAGTGTATTCTAGACTTCAGTGTGCAATACAACGGTATGGGGGATTCTAATTACAAAATAATCGTCGCGTTTCCTCTTTTTAAAGCCGCCTTCTAATAAACGCATCACACAAGGAGTGGTAAGTGAAATACTCGTCACAAAGATGAACAAATTCTCTCCAGTTTACCTTTCTTTCTTCTAGAACATTAGTAAGGCACATTAGCTTTCCAACTACACAGTACAAACCTCATGTTTCGAGATGCTTTCCTTCAGTGAATGTCACATTGCATCTATAGAAATTCCACAAATGTAACGGCTTTTACAAGAGGAAATACGCTATTGCAAAACAAACGATCATGCTTTTGAAGTTCTTGTAAAGGGTTCGATTATATCGCCTAAAGATTGCAAAATGAAGTAAATCAATAATGAACGAATCGATGGTGGCCAGTCTTGGGCGCTTAGAGGCCTAAAGTTGCTTTACCCCACCCAACAATCACATCAACTCCAACTTGTTTGCCGACTGTTGAAGCCACATCAAAACCTCTCTTCTGAAAATCTTGCAGCGTCCATGTATACCCTCCACATTGGATTTTCACTGTTCCGCTAGGCGTATAGAAGTGATTATCACCGGTATATGGTATAAGGTCCTCCAACCCTTCTTCTGTGCATGTGCCAATGAGGTATATAGAATCGTTGTTCGTAATGCATTTGTTTGATACATACGCTTCATCCCAGCCAGATGCGGCTACAAATAAACAATCACATACATACATTGGTAGCACCAGAGAAAAAAGGCTTGGGGGGTAGTACTGGCAAAGTGCCGACAGTGGGCTTAGTCAAAGAATTTTGACTTATGGCACCTACAATATTGGCTAAAAAGTTAAACAAGGTCATAGAGGTTGTGAACGTGCCGACAACGCATAGAAATTTAGGTGCCGATGGGGGCTATGGAAAATCCAATGTGCCCCACGGTAGTGATATCCTTGCATAAAAAAAGTATCTCATGGGAGCTTCATAGCCTATGATCACACAATGCCAACAAGAAATCGTCACCTCTAGCAAGGATGCTAAAAACCAAAACCACACTTCCACTTAAGTATTTCCAGTTCAAGGAAAATACCGAGAACACGAGTGACTCGTTCGTTTCAAAAAGAGATTTAGAAAGTACCTTAAGAACCTGCAAGGCCCAAACACGACCCCTTCGTAAAGAAGCAATATTATTCTATATTGACATTCCTTTTTTCAGTTATTTTAACTACACATTCTTTTTTCTTTTTATTTTATAATCTTGTAGAAACGATGTCCGTGTTAAAATATTAATTTAAAAAATAGCAAAAGTAACCATCTGCGATAAACTTCCTTCCTTAGTAAACATTCTACTTGACGTTCCTAGATATATAGAGAAAAAAACAACCATTTTGTGCCTATAGTTATCAGTTAAAATTGTAAAAAGGTCAAACTTTACAGACTCGGCAGTGAAAGCACTCAACTACCCCCTATCCACAATCACGTGCCAGTTTTGAAAGGCCCATAGGGATTCTGAATTTCTGCTTTATCCGTATACGACAAGCACAGGGTTGCAACTAGTATTTCGGGACAAAATTCCTTGATTTTCCCTGATATTTTCAGTGAAATCCTGCCCATTTCCCCCTGATTTTCCTTGATATTGCTATAACCCTCAACTGGGGGTCTTTTTTTAACTTAAGTAATTTATAACGATATCTCTTGAGTATACTTACAAATATAAACTTAATTACATACAATTAAGCAAAATTACAATAAAAAAGAAATAAAACTGCTGATCTTAAAGAAAGTCGTTCTTTTGAGAGGGCAGAGATTGGTTTTAATTCCTCATCAAATGTCTTCTTACATGGCTTTAAAACAAACTTAGCGATGGCAGTTCTCTTATATTAATTGGAATACTAGGCCCTGATACCAACATACTGAAACCCTTTATTTGGAGAATCCAAGTTTTACTTTTGGCATATGCAGGTCTTTATCACTTCTAGTGTTCTAATTAGATAAAGATGATCTAAATTGGAAGATATTTCATAGGTTTTCAGGGCATAGTTTATTGAGAATCTTATAGACTAAAACGGATCGATCCAAGCGAATCCGGTTCTCAACATTTAGCCATCATAGCATTTCTTTGGACAGATATGGGGTTTGGGAGAACCTTCACCCTATTTTTGACCATTCACATTGTTGTTTTCATAAAACACAGAGCTGTGCTTCATAACGACTACACACAATAGAGTGCACACAATGTGTGCTTCATAAGGACTGCACACAATAGAGTGCACATAATGTGTGCTTCATAAGGACTGCAAACAATAGAATGCACACAATGTGTGCTTCATAAGGACTGCACACAATAGAGTGCACACAATGTGTGCTTCATAAGGACTGCACACAATAGAGTGCACATAATGTGTGCTTCATAAGGACTGCAAACAATAGAATGCACACAATGTGTGCTTCATAAGGACTGTATACAATAGAGCGCACACAATGTGTGCTTCATAAGGACTGCACACAATAGAGTAGTATACAAAGGGCAAAACCACTGAGATACTTTAAAGGCCCTGGGGCAAAAGAGAAAGATGAGGCCATCTGTGAACAAAAGGGAGCAGAAGATTCTCAGTGTCTAGAGATTAACTTTAGAAAATTATTGCTGGTTTACTCAATGAAGCCCCCAGACCTTGAAGCATTGGGAGTTATGAGGCCCATTGGAAATCGAGGTCCTGGGATAACTTTTCCCCCTGCTCCCCTCTCGGCGTTCCTGCACAAGGGAATGAATTTCATAATTGTCAAACTCAACTGGATGTGTAATATGAAGAAAGTCATTCTTTTGAATAAAACAATAGAAAACTTAAAAATTCAATGATTTTTCCTGATTTTTTTAAAAATCTCTCCTTTCCCTATGATTTTTCCTGATTGAACAAAAACGTCATGATGCTCCCTGCATTCCCTGATTTAATTGCAACCCTGTAGCAATCTTCTCGCATGACATACGAATGATAAATAGAAAAACAACTCATTACCTGTACCAAGCTGCTGGCCACGAGTGTCCATGCAGAAATGACCCGCTACATACTTATCGGGGTAGACATAAACATTCTCCAATGCCTTTTTGGAATGGCCTAAGTAGTTCTTGAATCCACCATATGCAAGGAAGTTGTATGAATCTGCCCAGTAACTAGATCCGTCATCGTGATCAATGGGCCACACAGAATTGTAATTGCTCATTATAAGACATTTGGACACAAAGTTTTCCATGGGCTGTAATGAAGCATGGCTGGGATCTAAGACTTTTGTAAGGTAAGGCACACGATCCCATGTGTTGATAGGTCCATGATCCAATGTTTCTGCAAACATATAATAAAATTATCTCATCAGTTATCCCAGACATGTAACTACAAAGGACATAGGGGCACAGGGACAATAACCCACAAAATTTGGTTTACGACCCCCGGTGATAGTACAGATAGGTTTTGTCCCTCCTGGGCATTTCCTCCAGCTACGTGAAATTTGTGTGAGGTGGCGGACGCTCCAGGTTACGTGCAGTCGCGATACCATAGACCCATACAAAGGAAAATGAACAGCTTTTCATGTTGGCGAATCTGCAAATGTACTGCCCTAAGAAGACCAACCGCTGAAGAGCTCTATCAGTGCCAAAAACCTCTTTTTAAAGATTCCAAAGGAAACATCAAAAAATGGAACAAAATCCTTTTCATATCGAGATGCAAAACTCTGGAATAGTCTACCAGTTGAAATAAAGCAGTCAACTTTCGTTTGTGCTTTCAAAAACAAAATGCAATCAACTGGGGATCCTCCTAGTGGTTGGACGGCAGCTGCTCTTATGATGGTCAGCGCCTTTTTAGCTTAAGAAAATGGGTAGCATTATGTCGCAGGTCGCTGGGGGATTCTCAGCTCATTCATTCTACATCGTTACTTAATAAAATTAGATCATCTTCTTTACTTTGTAGTTTGTTCTGAATTTTTAATTAGGACATTTATTTACTTATTTTAGTCAAGTAGTGACATTTGGCTTATAAGTTTCTAGCGAAGGACCTCTTGAAAACCAGGTACAACTGAGGAGCAACCCTCTTTAACAATATAAAATTAAAATGAAACAAATTAAATGAATATGAGCCTCTATTTCCTCCTCCCCTACTTCACTTCTCCAAATACCCTCCAACACAATTCAGATACACTTGTAAACAACCAAAAACACAAATTCAAATAGCTGCAATCACCTAACATGAAATCAAGGTATTTTGGTAGATAACTACCTCTAACAAAGTTGAAGAGAACGTTTCCTGTAATAACATTTCCACCACCAAAACCATCGTTGATGTTGATGGATCCTCGAGGTCCATTGAAAAATACATTTCCTTCCAAGTGTGACTGGCAGGCCACTGATTGCGAGTATGAATATGTCTACAGAAAACAAAAAGCCATACAACTCAAAGAGCGCCGTATGTACACTTATGATGTTAGATGGCTTTGAGAAAATCATGAAGTTATTAAATGTTAAGTTGACCCTACAGTGCCCCCCCCACAAACAGTAAATGGAACCTCGTTCTTCTTCAACTACCTTGCGGGTATCATGAGAATTTGAAATGGACTGCTCTACTCACCCCTTTGCCCCAAACACCGTTATCGTGAATAATATTTCGTAATATTTTTGTTCCGCGCGGCTGATTGCCATTCGTCCCGTTTATCAACTCAGTATGGCCAACAACAGCTATTCCGTTATCTCCAGCGAAGGAAATGTAATTGTCAGCAATTGTTGCATTCCTTGTGTAGTTGCTAGAAGGATAAAACATACACTTGACACATTTGACAACGAAAACTTTTAGGAAAGACTGAAAATCTCTGAAGGATACCTTCAATGCTGGGCCTTCCATAGCAGCAATTCTTGAACACCCGAACATGTTTACCCTATGGAAACACAAAGCTGGGGCGCAGAGACACTGTTCCAAAACTTGGTGCAACTTTCAAAAGCTCAAAAACAGAGTCCCAAAGTGTGACGAAATGAAAAGTATCTGTTTAGAGTATTTTGACATCGCCACCAAATTCTGAAAAGGCATTTTGAAATAGCTGCTATTGACAAATATTAGCTGAATCCCAAAAACAAGGACTGAGATACATAGAACTGAATACTGACTTTATTCCTATCAAATTACTGCATTTTGAGTCTGGTTAAAAGTTATGAACCAGGCAAAAAACACAAGCTTCTATGCTCACAGTAGTTCTCTTGATATCAAATTGTCAAATTTAATTCCATTTTCACCACTCACCATGCTCCTTCAGTAAATATGAGCAGGATATAACAATTCTAAAATTGACTTCTATGATCATTGGTACTCTCATTGCAGAATAAAAATAGGTAAATTTTGAGAAATTATAATGAATAGGCAGAGGTTGTGAACTACACTGCCTAATAATCAAAATAGGGGCATTTGAAAAAGGATATTTGCTCAATTTCATTGGTTTCTGGACTACCCCCATCCTTTTGCATGTTTGTACACTTTCAAGGTACCTCCTCCACATGAGCATACATACCTTTTTGCTACAATTCTTTATCTCAGTAATGTGATCTTGAATGCATAGTCTTAAAAAGACAGTTCTATCTATTTAGTATGCTTTGCAAGTAATTACTGTTTGAAAACAGCATGACCATACATATGTTCTTTGAAGAGTTCTCTCCAACCTTGTACAGTTTTTGCACACTTTTCTGGGTACTTCCCTTCCGAGCATGCATACTATTTGAATAACCCCATCGGTTTTCAACTACACAACTTTATGGTAGGTAGAGACTACTAAATGTCTCACCTTACAATAAGGAGAGACTGTTGAATACAATACCTTGCAATAAGAAGAGGCTACAGATTGTGCAATGCTATGATGACATTAAGCCTTTGCTTATGCTACCTTCAGATAAATAGAGATTATAAACTACGCTTCCTGGTAATGAGGAAAGACTATTAATTACACTACCTCACAATTATCCCATTTCCACCTGGTTGTTTGAATGTACATCCACTAATAGTGAGGTTCTCTGTGCCTTGTGTAAACACCATTCCATTCATGTGTACTGTCCAATCACCGCCACTTGGTACCATGTATCCTTTCAAATATGTAGACTCTGAGTGCATAAAGGTCAACCCTGTAATTGTTACACCTTTAACTGGCTTCTCTTGTGTACCAACAACTTTCATGAGCGATTCAATTTGAGGAACTATTACCTGGAAATCAATATTAAAAAATATTAGCAGAAAGACTTAACCAAAAATACATGCATCGGCAAAAATACCAATCAGAAACTTGAACTCCATAATTACTACTTCAATTTGGGCATCACCTCTCTAAGAGGCAAATGCAGCACTTGAAGAACTATTAAACTTTATCTAGCAAATCAATAGAACTCCAAATCATCTAAACTCACAGTATCTGAGATATTCTTAGGCAGAACTTGTAAGGTAACCTGTATCATTAGGAAGAGGTGATAAAATTGCTCTAGCATGAGAAAGATGTGGGAAAAGGTGTAACAATAAAAAACATGTCAATATAGACAGAAGTTGAAAGGCAACCTGCATCACTGGGAAATGATGATACAATATTTAAAGTATGAGAAAGGTATTGCAATAAAGGGCATGTGAATTTAGAGGGAGCGAAGCACCCCTATATTCTCTAAAATATCTCTATCAATTGTATTATATAATTGTAGAATCTCATCTGGGGTGACTGCTGCCATCTTCAAACCATAGATTTTAACAGCTATATGATATAAAATAAACAAACCAAAATCATCACCTCCACCCACTATATAACCTTCTGGCATACCTCTGATTATAATGAATGCAAGAAAAAATACTCAAACAAATCTCACCTTACTTGGGGGGCTCCCATGGGGGTAGTAATACAATTTCATGCTTTTTTTATCCAGAAACCATTCACCAGGCACATCCAGTTCTTCAAAAATGTTCTCAACATACCACTCCTTTCCATCATTAGACCCTCTAGCACCTTGAAATCCCCCAAATGACCATCTGAGTGTTTTATCAGTCTGAAGTAAACAATATTTTGGCATAATTATCAAATTTCCAATTCTATTTCTAGAGCTTCTAGATAAAGACTTCATATATTGCAAACAAAGTCTAAACAACCTAACAGACAAATTAACAGATATACTTTTGGGCAATACTATAAGAATATGTACCACAGTAAAAACTTTAAAACAATGAAACGAAATAGATATAAGGCATAATAGAACAAAATATAAAATATGACATATACTGTTGCTTACATAGCTGTTAAATCTCAACACAAAAAGAACTTTGAAAGAAAGTATTTGTTTCCAGTTGGGAATCATTCCAATAACTCTTTAACCAATAAGTACAATAATTACCAACAATTGGTACAACTTGTATGTCATTATATACAGAAGCAAAAATGGGTACTTCAAGCAAGTAAAAACATCTACTTTAATCTAGTAACAGGCTTTTCATGGAACACAGTATATATTATGTGATGTATTTTGGTATCTACAGATCATTTCTAAAATAATATTTTCTGAATATATGAATGTAAAAACAAAAACTGAGTTTCATCATTCTACAGGTGCAAAAGGAAGCTTATTCAATGAACTTGAAGTGAGAATAATATGGCCTAGAAGTATACTTCTACAAACTATTTCTCACTAGAAAGCCATCCCCATATATCATCTATCCATATTTAAAAAACAGCATGGCCATAGCCTACATTCTTTCCTGCCACTAAAATTCCTTTTACTACTATGACAAGGCCATCAAAGAACAGTATCAACTCCATGCTCACAATGCCCTCTTGGACATCTATTAGTTATTTAATCAAACTATTCCATACCTCATTCCTTGCATCTAATTTGAAATTCCAGTTCTCCCAATGATAGTGCTGGAAGGCATGAACAATACCTGTAGATGCATTTGTCCAGTTTCTAGCTGCAAATTCAAGATCTTTGGAGAATTGTAAGCCTGATGGTACCCGATAAGTGGACCCACCTCCACCAGCAGGTGATTTAACACCCCAATATGATACTGGTGGGTCAAACTGTGAGACTGGTCCTCCAATACCAACATAGTATGTAGAGAATGGGGTTCTGTCACGATGGGGGTTAGCAATGTGAATCTCTTTTGCATCTTCTGATTTCTTTGGTGGGAGCCATTTCTCAGCACTTGACACATATCCTGTTGGTACTGTGTGAAGGCCAGTTGTTTCAGGATTCCCATTAGGAAATCTTGCTCTTACTTCTCGATTGCCATTGACAAATACTTGATTGAAAGGTTTGATGTTTCTTCCAGAAATATCAGAAACATAGATTTTGATCTAAAATTAGAACATACAATAAAAATCACGCACACATGTCTGCAGACAAACACAGAAATACAATCTAAGATAATCATGAAGCTTTGGTGATACAAATGCAAAAACTAGACAGGATATAATACATTGAATACTATATAAATCAACTCAAAAGCATAGACAAAAATAGGGACAGACACAGGATGTGCTAAATGCTATACATATAAAAGTACTCAAGTACCAGAAAAAACAATGCCAAATAATCACTGAAATTGCATTTTCCACACATCACAGTATATTGTGCACAGAGTTCATTAATTCAGACATGAAACTTCTGCAGGCACTTCTAATTTAAATCTGTATCTGACCATTCACTGCATTCTATTTTTTCTGCAGTCATATAATACTTCAGATCAGTGCTAAAAGGTACAAAGTACTTTTAGTGAGGCCTGACCACAGACCAACTAACCTTTTTTCCACTGGAAGCTCCTGCTGTCTTAATTGGACTCCATAAACCATCAAGTCTTGCATAGCACATGTTTGCTAGGCTACCAGATGCTTTACCAAAATGTGTATATGAAGTACATGTGCTTTGCTCCTTACACAATATTTTACATGTATCTGATGAGTTGAATACTCCCATGAAAGCAACCTTTGAGGTGCTCTGGCGAGGTTTGGCTCCCTCAAATATGTTGTTACTTCCATCAAAAGTTTCTGTTCTTGAAGAGAACAAGTTCCAGCTTGTTTCTACTTCAACCCCTCCACTAACGACAGCATTCTCATTCATGTATCTATGCAAAGACAACATAGCATTTAAAAGTCAAAAGGATACAAGAATCGATCTAGATTGCTCTAATGATCGTTAGAGGTATAGACAGGAAGACTAATTTCAACAAAGTATATATTACTTAGTTGACAAATCTTACATGTTTATTACCTCATGACTGTTTTGAACTCATTCATGTACTTCCTTGATTGATGCACTTACCTAACATCAAAAAGCCAATATCGAGGTGAAAATGAATAATACTGTAATACGTAATCTTACTGATTACTTGATTTTGCCGGCGTACCTTGTAATAAGGACGTTGCTATGTTTATGTGTGAGCTCCACTGTGTTCTTAAGAAAATGCACTCCTCCACGTAATCTGATGATACAGTGAATGTTAGTGTTTCGTCTCTTCACCACACAAGCATTAAGAGCTTCTTCAATTTTACCAAAAGGTGCTCTATAGCTTCCATCTTTTCTTCTTTTGCGCCTACCCTTAGCAGCATCTACGAAAAATTCAAGGAACTCATTGCGAGCTTTGATGCTAAGTACTTTCTTTTCATGCT
>WIPJ01000174.1:24276-38156 GCA_018155075.1 Cassiopea andromeda
CAAGGTACTCCCGTTGTGCCTCAATTTTAGGAGTTATTCCACAAAGACTCGATAGTTGCAACCCATCTGATACTACTTTGAGATTTGCTGATGGTGACAGTATCTTTTTTGAATAATTATACGCAAGGTATCTAATATTGCAATCCAGTTCATCCTTCGCGGAAACATGGAGTTCTGGCCTTCCGATATTCTCTGGCAGTCCAAAGATGCCTTCCTCAATCTTACTTTGCAAGCTCTTTCTGTTGTAAATAGACTTCAATAAGTCTAAATTGATTTTCTTGGGTTCTTCAACGAAAACACTCAAGCATGATTGTATTAAAACAAGGAATATTGTTGTGTCTATCAGAATCCTGCACACAGCCATCTTGCCTTCACTTGACTGACGTAAACAGAAATTCCCAACCGCAATCAGGTGACAAGAGTCACGAGATTGTACTGCGCTACGTAGGCGCGTTTCTGATAACAGCTATTGCTATGCAGACAGCAAATCTAAGAAGTCAAGATTATGCTTAAATAAAGAATACACGTTTTTTTCATAAGAAAACCATACTTTTATCTGAGCCTCAATTTTCTTACCTTTTCCCGATAATTCGAGATAATTCGAATAAAGACAACTATACTTTTGATTTTGCAATAAATGTTTCGGATTCATCATCCATCTTCAATTCCTAATACAAGGGTATAATCATTAGAACAGCTATATCTATATACATTCGATATTCGAAATAGAACGACAAACTGAACCTGTTTATTTAAAATAGGTTTTCCCACCAAATATGTAAAGCCTCTTTAATTTTAAGGTGATGGTCAGTACTAGCTGAGTTCAAAATTGTGAAGTAATCGTCATTACAAGCCTTTTTACATTTATCAGAACTCCTTAAATGTTTAAAGATGTTAGAATTTTTATTTGTAAATAGATGTTCCTGAACCCTAATGGATAAATGTCAGCTCGTTTCACCAACAAATTTGGAAATACATTCCGCACAAATAAACTTATATACTACATTAGAACGGAACGATCTAGGTACAGAGTCCTTGACATTCATTAAATTTTTAATTTTAAATGAAGAAAATACCAATTTGATGTTAAGATTTTTACAATACTGTTTAGCGAAATTAGACAAGATAAGGTATGGAAGTTTAAAATAAAGCCTGCAGAGACTATCAGTTGGCTTAGAATCTACAAGAAAAGCAGTGGACGCATTAACTTTATCACGATACTTATTCACCACGTTAAGCCTGGTTCACATATAGCCATAACTGCTAGCAACTGCCGCCGGCACTGCTACTACGGTATGCCGCAGGCAGTTTATCCGTATGTGAGCACTTTGTCCCCGGCAGCCGGCGGCAGCCTGTGGTACCGTGAAGAAAGTTGAGCTTTGCTCGGTACCGCCGGCAAGGCAAAAATCTAATGTGAACATCGTGCCTGCGGTTGCCTGCGTATTGTATGCAAATCCTCGTGCGACGATGGTTGACCAATAAATACTTATCAATTTAAAGGTCTCGTCTCATCTTTCGTGTGCCCCTAAAAAGTAAGATGGATGTAGCAGCTGCTAGGCAAGGAGAAATTGAAATAAAAAGCCATGTTAATACGAAATATTGATGAGATGTATCCAGTACTACCCCGTCAGTTACGATAGCAATGATGTTGTATGTTTTGCTGAAATGTTTTGAAAACCTACATATTTTTCTTCGTTTCAACTTTTATGAGGTTAATTTCTCAAATACATAGTAGGTCAAACATAATCCACAGTGAGTTGCTAATAAAAGTTGCCTGTTAGAGCTGATGCCATATTTCTGCCGTGCTTCGGCTTCCCGCGAGAAAAAAACTGAAAGTGACAGCAACAATGAAGATTCAATAATGAGTGCTTGACTAACGGCATGGTTACCGGCAAAACAATGTATTTGTGAACGTATCGCCTGAGGCAGCCTGCAGCACATATACCTGCGGCAGTCGCCAGCTATTACGGCTATATGTGAACCAGGCTTTATTCATTAAACATTCAGGAAATTGATTCTTTTTAAGCATGTAAGAGAGTTTCTTAACCTCCTCATTAAAGCCAAAAAGAGTACTATTAATATTTTAAGTCATGTTTAGTAGCGATCTGATAAGGCCAAGTTTATAAGAAAAAGAAGTGAAGTTGAAGAAATTAGTAAGAAGGCCTGTAATAGTCTTCTTACGATAAACTGAAGTTATTAGATTAGTAGGATCCTTATTATCGATTAAGACATCAAGAAAGGCCAAAGAGCTGTTAGTTTCCTTTTCCATAGTAAACTTAATACTATTGTGCTGTGAACTGAAAAATTCAAAGAAGAGTAGAGCTTCATGTTTATTGTTGAAAAGACAAAAAGTATCATGAGCATATCTATCGTAGAAATGGATAGGAGGGCCTTTGTAATTAAGCCATAAATTTTACCACAGCACGAAAAAGCGGCAACATTCTTTTGGCATACGTAAAAGCTTTTTTCGTCCGACACTCATCAGAGTATGAAACGTCGGATAGTGGCCGAAAGGTTAACCGAAATATATATCCAGATGCGGTTACAGATGCAGTTAATGTGATAGGATGCGTCTTATTGGCCCCAATGTTAATAGGTCCTAATTGGTCACACTTGAGGCCAATTAGACACATCCTAACACATTAACTGCATCTGGATATATATTTCAGTTAACCTTTAGGTCACTATCCGACGTTTTCATACTCTGATGAGTGTCGGAAGAAAAAAGCTTTTTAGTATGTCAAAAGAATGTTGCCGCTTTTTCGTGCTGTGGTAAAGTTCTGCAGTATCAACAGACTATTTAAGCCATAAATGCTCATGATGTCATAAGAAAAGGTTGGCGAGAACAGGTGCAATAGGAGAGCCCATAGCTACACAATCAATCTGATCATACACTTTACCATTGAAAAGAAAATGTATTTGAGCAGTAGCAATAGTGAAAAGTTTAGTAAGGTCAGCCTTGGAAAGTTTAAACTTAGTGTTAAAGACGAAAGCCCAAAAATACGGGAACTGCGCTTCAATAGAGTCATATTTGGAGCAGGACCAAGTCCGTTCCTGCTCAATGCAACATTTCATCACCACATCAAGCTATATGGCACAGATCCAGCATTCGTTAATGAAGTTTTCAAGAGTTTGTATTGCGATGATTTTGTTGTGGGTATCAAATTCTACTAAGGAGCTTGATAAACTTAAGTTAAAGCTAGAGCAAAGATTGAAAGAAGCTAAATTTTAGATGCACAGATGGAAAACTTAAGAGCTAGGGATTCAATGGAATACTACAACTGATAGCATGTCAATAAACTTTTTGCACGTTATAGAAAGTGAGCACAGCTTAACTCAAAGAGGAATTCTAAAGACAACAGCTTCAATCTTCGATCCATTAGGAATATGAAGCCCAGTAACTATCGTGGCAAAGATTGTTTCTCATGAAGTATGTCTCAAAAGGCTAGGCTGGGAAGCACAAATACCTTCAGAGCTAGCAAAGCTGTGGGAATCCTGGATCAAAAGCACTGAAAGACATTCAGAACTAGAGTATAATAGATGAGTCATCAAACATTTAGATGAACGCATGTTTGATATCAAACTACATGGTTTTGCCGATGCAAGTTTAAAGGTATGGCAGCAGTAATTTACGTGCACATTTTAAAATCCTGTTGACTTTATGTTCAGCTAGTAAGAGCGAAGTCCAGAGTAGCAAAGCCAGGTTTAACAATTCCAATGCTAGAGCTTGTAGCAGCCCAAATGCTTGTAAAAATGCTAAAGCAAGTTCAAAAGGCATTAGAGGGAATAAGTTTTTCAGAGATACATGCATGAGAGTGACAGCAAAACTGTGTTATGTTGCCTTAATAACAAAAGGGAATGGAAACAGTTTGTACGTTTAAGAGTCGATCAAATCCTCCAAGAAGTCAATATTGACTGGCATTATGTCAATACCAAAGATAATCCGGCTGATGTAGCATCAAGAGGAATGCATATTCAACAGCTAGCTTCAAATGAACTGTGGTGGAAAGGACCACCTCGGATAAATGATCAGAAAGCTGGCCATCACTGCCTGAATTAGAGAAAATTGAGGAAAGTGAAACAGAAAAGCGAAGCGTGAATATTATAGTATTAATACCAGAGAAAACCCAAGAAGGACTAGAAGCAATTATTGATTTTCAACGCTATAATAGTTTGCACAAAGTTGGTTTATCGTTTGTGAACAATGTAAGATTGAAAAACAGATAAACTTGCAAGGTTCTAAACATGGAAGAAACAAGATAAGCAGAATTCAAATGGATTCAAGAAATACAAGGTAAATTTAAGTCTTGTGAAAACTTTCAGCAACTGCAGAACTAGCTGAACTTAAGGAACGAAAATGGTATTCTTAAATGTCATGGATCTAGAGCGGCAGAAATTGAAGCTAGGCCAGTTCTTCTACCACGTGATCATTTATTTACTGCATTAGCAATCAAAGATGCAAATCGTAGAGTTTTACACATGGGAGTATCTATGACCTTTGCGGAATCTCGTCAAAAGTATAGGGTTCCGAAAGGATGTCAAGTCGTAACGGTTATTAAGAGCTGTCAACGTTGTACCAATCTCTCTGCTAAGCCATTGCCACCAGCTGCATTGCCAGAGTGTAGAGTTAAATTAGGATATGCATTTGAAACTGTCGGGGTGGACTTTGCAGGGCCTTTTTATTGCTCTAATGGGAAAAATACCATCAAAGCCTATATAACATTATTTACATGTGCTACAACCAGAGCTGTTCATATGCCAAGTGGTCAAGGAAACTTAAGAACAGTGAAGAAGCAAATAATTTCTTAGAATCTAAAGGCATCAAATGCCAATTCAATGTGGCAAGAGCACCGTGGTGGGGCGGATTTTTGGAACGCCTTATTGGCCTTATCAAGTCATGTTTGATGAAAATACTAGGCCGTGCAAAGATATTCTTTAAAGAAGTCAAAGAGTCTCGATTGCATGTAGAAGCTACACTAAATAATCGTCCGCAAACGTACCTAGAGGAAGAATTCGGACCAGAAACACTAACTCCAAATTACTTGATCCATGGACGTCGTATACCAATGATAGCATGGGAGCAGCCTGAGAGCGAAAGTGAAGTTGATGCAACTCGTAGATAGAAGCACGTACAAAAACAGTGACAGCGTTTTTGGAAACGATGGAATCGTGAGTATATTTCAATTCTTCGTGCACATCATCGTTTGAACTCACAGACACCAAAGAAGTTAATGAAGTCCAAAGCCACTGTTCTTATTTAACAAGAAGGTGTATCAAGATACAGGTGGAAGCAGGGACGCGTTGATCCATTAATTGAAGGAAAGGACGGTGTAATTAGAGTGGCAGTGTTGAAAGTCGTATCAAATGATCGAATAATTACAGTTGAACGTCCTCTACAAAAATTTTGCTTGTTACAACTTTATGTTGAAGAGTCAAATGCTAAAGAAGACAACTTTGATGAGAATTAACCTTTACGCCGATGTACTCGAGATGCAACAGCTATTGCAAACGTGAAAATCAAGAACATTGGGGACATTTCCAAAAATCAGGACTTCTTCTGATTTGGGGGGAGAATGTGATGATTTTGGAAATTATGGACAAATGAACATCTTTAATCCTTCATATTAAATCACTGCTTGAGCTTGATATTATTTCAAATCCTATATACTCTTGTTTTGTTTTGAATTGTTAGTTAAAAATACAGTCCTCTAGAAGGCAAACATGGCCTAATCATTACAAAAGTTTTCTATTACAAGCATAGCAAAAATCGAATAGGAAATTATCCACAGCATTCTCTGCTCTGCAGCGACATCTATATCTTTTTCCATAGTAGCATCGGGAGAATTGCCAGAGGGACCTTGATCAGGTATAACTACGATCTTTTCGACATTAACCGGATGGGGGAAGTCGTTTCCTGAATGGAGATGTCTTAGATGTAAGAGATTCTGCTTGCCATGTGGATGGCCTATGTTGGAGATTTCTCTCCAATCTTGCTTGTTCGACAGGACCAGTTTATGAAAAGATCACAGAAGAGACAACTCTTTTGAAATACAACATAATCTCTCTCAAAATCAAATATTCTACCTCGTGGTATGCATACTCGTAAAGCCTGGTTTTCATACATCGTAATTCATCGGCGATAATCGCCGACAAGGTTCCCCGCCCATCGGGAATTGTCCCCGATTGCTTATGAGTTATGAAAACTGTACTATCGGCGACCATCGGGGATCATTCCCGATGGTTCCAGACGAACAATAGAAAGATAAACAATAGATTGCAAGATTTGTTGTTGGTGATCAACGTTGGGAGAGAGAATTGGAATGCATGAACCAAGTAGATTATGCCCTCTAGCTTGAGATTACAAGAATGTATCGAAGAAAACGAAAAATAACACTCTTATTATGACAACTTCTAAAAGAGTGTAATACCTGCCCTTCAATTTCACTTCGCGCACCTAAAATAGCTTCCATGCTGCATTTCTTGTGTTGGAAAATACGCTGTGTATTCCTCCAAAGTAAAACTATGGATAAGATATGCGTTTTCACCTCTTATTCTCTCAAAGGAACGCTCTAAACATGCAATGAACCTTCCCGTTCCACTGTGAGAGCTTTGGGGCCATTACATGCTCTTTGTTCATCGGAGATGATCCCGAATCAAAGGGAAGTCCTATATCGGCGATGATCGCCGATGAATTACGATATATGAAAACCAGGCTTAAGGCTTTAAAGTAGTTAGCATAATAATAGAATATTACTACAAACTGTGACCATAAAATGTAGCAAGAGAACGCACAGTGTTCTGATCCCAACAGTGATTAAAAAGGGTGTTTAGAGCCTTCAATCTAAGGTAAATACCGTGTTGTTGGTTGCAGGTTTGAGGTGGTAACTGACGTAGCTCAGAAAATGAAAATTAGCTACATTGACCAAAACAACTGCAAATTTTTCTGAAAGTGTGTGGAGCTTTCATTTAAAACTCACTGTCATGTTTCGATAGATATCAAAGAAAGGAAAAACAACGTGTTAAAGCTAAGATGACACACAATGGGTTAGAGAGGTTTATACACCTTGGTAACTGACAAAACAGAACCCAACAAACTGACGTAACACCCTCTGAAGATAGTAGCAAAGCATGGAAATACTAGGCAGAATATCTAACAGTTCCCCCATGTTTGAGGCATGGTAAATATGTTGAAGGTATGAAGCAGCCATGCAATTCTTCTGTTCAACATTTTGGTCAAAGTGTAACCAACATGTTTCAACTATATCTAGATAGAATTATACCATTCACATGAAAAAACTACAAAATATAACCTATTTTAGGAGATCATAAGTTTTTCTGCTTTGATTAAGTTCTGAGTACGACAAATGTGCTTCATTATCTAGCCTAATTCTCTAGAAAACCAAAAACATATGTATAATGAATATATGGTGAAAAAAGCATTTCACACTGAGGTTGACTTGACGTTTTCGTGGCATTGCCCTATCCACACTACTGCAAAATACACGAGCATCCTCTGAAGTTCTTGTGATCCAACCGCGTGAAGGTGCAAAATCAAATAATTGGTTAATCAAAGAATATTTGGGGGTCGGTCTTGGGCGCTTATAGGTCCAAGACCGCCTTACCCCACCCAACAATCACATCAACTCCAACTTGTTTGCCGACAGTTGAAGCCACTTCAAAACCTCTCTTTTGAAAATCTTCCAGCGTCCATGTTTGCGCTCCGCATTGGAACTTCACCGTACCGCTTGACGTGTAGAAGTGATTATCACCGGTATATGGTATAAGGTCTTCCAGTCCCTTATCTGCACAACTGCCAAGACGGTATACAGAATCGCTGTTCATAATACATTTGTTTGATACATACGCTTCATCCCAGCCAGATGCCCCTACGAATAAGCAATTAGAAATTATTATCATGAAAATAAACCACATTAATGTAATTGGCAGCAAAAGAACTCCCCCCCTCCGATGTCCACAAAAATTAATGCAATTGTATTGATACCATGTAAGGGTACGAAAGAACAAATATTTAAATGCGGTCTCTCATTCCCGCTCCTAACATTTTCTCCTGGAATTTGGCAGCGTTAAAATCCAATCCAAGAGAGAACTGGAGGATTTGTCAAACGGTCTCTCCATGGTGCAGCCATTGAGAAAGAATTTCCTCTTCCTGCTTTAGCGAGAAAAATTAACGCCAGCAACGGAAAATTGAGAGTGGGGGTAAGGGACGGGTCATTGTTTACAAAGAGGGGTGGTACCGAAGAATGACAGGTTATGACTACAAAATTTTTCCTACCCATGTTTCTACAATATTCAAAAATTCAATATCCAACCATTTAAAGGGTCGAAATTTAGCTTACCCAGCCCTCTGAGGAAGATTTGAATAATCATTCCTCAGAGGGCTTCAAAGAAAAACAATTTGACAAAAGAAATTTGTTTGGCCAGGACTGTATATTTTAAAGCAACATTTGACATTTTTACCCACTCATTTGCCTTGTCTAATTTCTTGCTACCGAACCTTTGCCCGCCTAAAATTTTTCTTTATCCAACCATTTTATCTTGAAAATGAATATCCCCCTGTGACGGAAATCGTAAAAAATTCAACTCAGGTTTAGTAAAGTAAAACAAGAGAAAAGAGGAGTCTTTTTTGGGGAATCGATAGAAAGCAGTCAACAAACTCTTCTCTCTCTGGCGAACTCTTAAACGCAACATTACTAACATTTTAAAAGAACCGGGATAATCTGGAGCCTTTGCCCGCAGGAGGACGAAGGCATGATTCCAGCGAGAGGGAATAATTATTATAAACAATAAATTCCCCATCCCCCTGGTAAGGATATCTTCACGACAAAAAAGCTCTCCCTACAGGCGAGTGTGCATTTGGAACAACCTTGTATACAAAACAAAAGCAAGTAAATCGTTCTCCGCCTTTAAAGCAAAACCGAAAGCAGGAAAAAGTTAAAATGGCCATTTAGATTTCCGTCTTTTATCAAGTACCTAGCCTAATGTATTCTGTTTTCTTTTCATTTTTATCGTAATGCGCTTTTCTCGTGTAATTTGTGTAAAAAGTGTAACAATAGGACAGGCTTGTAAATCAATTCTTCTTTGTAACCTCTACCCTGTATAAATAATTCTTAAACGAAATGAAATCTTGAGTCTCAATCCCGGTAATAAATAATGACCGGTTGCCAACTTTGAACGACAACTGGGTTCAACATTTCTGCTTAGGCCCCATTCATACTATACCGGATTCATCTTGTATTCTTGGCCGAATCCGATATCAAAATTTTACACGTTCATACTATATCGGATCCAGTTTTAGGCGTCGTTCACACTACTCTGCTCCGCATCATTCATGTCACCAAGCCATTTGTATTGATGAACTTTTCATGGCAACTGTCACGGCTTGAAAATTGATTGATGTTCAAAACAAAGCTTACTGCAGCTCAGAGAGAGCTTCTGGAGCGACGATGTATTCGATTCATGCATTCACACTAGGTCAAAAGTGATCCGATATCGAAAGTAATCTGATACATACCACTTTCGGAGCGGAGTGATATCACTCCGCAAAAGCGATACGGAGCATATCGGATTCATCCGGTATAGTGTGAATGGAAGGCCTACCTGATATAGGAAGTAATCCGATATGTGATGAATCCGGTATAGTGTGAATGGGGCCTGATACTGAGTCTCGTTCTGAATGCCAATGAAACTGTGAGTCTCGTTCTGAGTGATTAATCTGCATTCTAGATGACTGGAAATTATAATACAACTCATTACCTGTACCAAGCTGCTGAGCACGCGTGTCCAAGCAAAAATGATCCGATGCGTACTTATCGGGATAGACATAAACACTCTCTAACGTTTTCAAGGAATGGCCTAAGTAGTTCTTGAATCCACCGTATGTTAGGAAGTTGTATGAATCTGCCCAGTAACTAGAACCGTCATCGTGGTCTATGGGCCACTGAGAATTATAATTTCCTATTATAAGACATTTCGACACAAAGTTTTCCATTGGCTGTAATGAAGCATGGCTGGGATCTAAAACTTTTGTAAGGTAAGGCACACGGTCCCATGTGTTGATAGGTCCATGATCCAATGTTTCTGTGGAGAGATAAATGTTCCCATCAGTGATCGCAATATCCTATATTCAATTCAATACGTAAAAGGCTATGAAAATCTATTGCACTACCAAGAGAGCACCCATTCACTGCTGGGTGGGCAGTGAGCGAGCATAAGCCTAGGATCGAGTGTTGTTCAAACCATGAGCCTTCCGAACAAGAAACAATTACCCTAATCACTATGCTATCAAAAAGTCAAAGTCCTTTCCCGCGCCCAATGGCACATAGGGCGGCGCCTATCTCCGCTTCTACAGCCCTAGGCCACGCGTCTGCGAATGCAGTGAAAGCTGCAGCGGGGGCTGGTCCACTGGTAGCTCCGCGAGTTTAACTTTCCCACTCCATTCTCATATGTCGAGCGCCAGACGAGAAGGCAGTGAGTACCATTTTTAAAGTCTTTGGTATGACTTGGCTGGGGCTCGAATCCACGACCTACCGGTTGTGAGGCAGACGCTCTACCACTGGGCCATCATTCTGGTATACATATTGGCATGCTACTCGTTTTTTTTATAAGAAACCATTGTATAAGCTACCTAGTACTAGGCAGCCTAAAATTTAGGAAACTTTTACACCTACCGGTTGTAGGGCAGACGCTCTACCACTCGGCCATCACCACTATGCTATAGAGCCTTTAAATTATTTCCTTAAAGAGAGGACTGCGTGCGCATACCTACGGCAAGGGGGCAAGGCTATCAATGTACATGCATGTGCCATCACAGGGGTAGATTCTGGCCTTCAACTTCTCTTCTAGTAGGAAAATGTTCAGTATATTGTTTTCATACCTTTATCATAGTAATGTGGGGGGTCCGGGGGCTTGTCCCTAGAGAAAATTCTAATTGCACCTCTAAACTTAACCAGCTATTGATGGCTATTGATGTTGACTGCAAAAAGTTAGCCTCACGAGCAAAATAGAGCAAGCCTAAGTAATTTTTAGTGGTTAGTGTTTGCATGTTTATTGTAGTTTTATATTTAACTTTCGTGCAGTCACATGTTCTAAATATCAATGGCTGCGGAGTTCCCATGATATCTTGCACTCCGTAGTAGTGTCCTTGTAGTGAGGTAAAGAGCTGCTATGGTCGTGATATCCTAATGACATTGTTGTCTACATTTGAATATTTGCAAATGAAAAAAAGACTTCTTGAATCAAAGTGTCTACGTCGGAAAATGCCTCTTCACAAAATAGGAGGGATAGCAATGAACTTACAGACAAAAAATTTGGTATGAAGGGCACTTCTTGCCCCCTTCCCCTCCATAGAAGAGGGCAGAGGGGGCAGCTAAATGAGACACTTGACATGCTTCAGAAACAAGAAACCCTGTATTTCGGATACACAAATTTTCGATCGAACGTGCCACTTCAACTAATTAAGCGCAATTGCTCGTGCAAACAAGGGCACACGTGCGAATTGACGCTCTTGCGCCAATTTCATCCGGGCATGGACTGCAATATACAAAAATTATAAGTTGATGAAGCTTGAGCCTTGCATTATTCCTAAATTCTCCTTAAATTTCAGCGATCCTGAGCCTTAATATTCTTATAAATTTTATTTCCATAAAATACCGTACCTCACTACGCGTCCCCCCTCCCCAATACCTTTTAGGCACATTTCAAACCACAAACAGTACAAATTCAAGTGGGGGCAATCGTATAAAATAAAAGAGCACCCTGATTGATAACTACCTCTAAGAAAGTTGAAGAGAACGTTTCTTGTGATAAGATTCCCGCCGCCAAAACCATCGTTGATGTTGATGGATCCTCGAGGTCCATTGAAAAATACATTTCCTTCCAAGTGTGACTGGCATGCAACTGATTGCGAGTATGAATATGTCTACGGAAAACAAAAAGTCATACCACTCAAGGTGTACCATACGTGCACTTACAATGAGATGGCTTTGACAAGATCATGACATCATTTTACTAAATCAGGGAATAGCGATGCATTATAAATTCTAAAAACAAACGCTGTTGCAAAAACAAATCCTTATGAAGGCTTTTTTCGATGCAAGCCTCTAACGAGTCTAAAATTGCAAAGTAACAAAACAAAGGTTTGATAAGGCTCGGCTGGCAACAGGTCTTACAAATTGTGTGTAAGAAAACCAGTAAACCTCGGAGCCCCAAAGTCGTGTACGACTATGAGGTTCGAAAAGAGCGCACCTATAGCTTTGGCGGTGGCAAATGTGTTCTAATACTGAGAGAGCGAAAGAGGGAATTTTCTCTTCTAAGAAGACAAAAATCATCTTATTCCCCATTACTGTAAGTAAATAGTCTGTTTGTACTACAGAACTTAACAAGAGCACGAAAAAGCGCCATTTTAAAACTTACTTTAAAACACTGGGAATCTTCAAGCAAACAATGGTGAATAGGCATTCCGTTTAGTTGAGAAGTGTATTTTCCGTTCTGTGGTGCTAGTCCGCAAAGTACATGGATATATTAACTTTTGCTATATTTGCAATTTAGGACTGAGTACTAAGTTAGGCCGCAAGTAGTTTCGTGACCATGTGTTTATAGGATAACAATAAATCAAGAGTGAAATAATGCGAGTTTTAACAAATACAGTGACGGTGTATCAAGACACTTTACAAATTCAGCACATAGGTCCTAATTGGTCACTCTTGGGTCCAATTAGACGCATCCAATCACATGTATCTGCATCTGGATATCTATTTCGGCTAACCTTTCGGTCGCTATCCAACGTTTCATACTCTGACGAAAAAAGCTTTAAGTAAAATGAATTGCCGGCTAGGAAGACTAAACATCTTTATATGATCCTTTATCTAAATCTTAATTTTCACAGTCAAGCTAAAGATACAAAGCAAAAAGTGAGGAATGAAATTGGAATGATAATGTACATATTACAAATATTCTTCAAGAGACGCAATAGATCAAATGCAAAACCTCAGTCAGACTGTATCTTGCTTTTGGACCTATTACTTATCATAAACACGATCATGAAATGAAACGTATGCAAAAAATGAGGTTAATTTATATATTCCCTTCCCCGGCTATGATTCCCTAGAAGAGGCCCTGCTTTTCTCTACTGATGACGAAGCAAGTAGAGATCTCCTAAGCAGATCATCACGGAGACGGCACACAATATTGATGACATTAAATAAATTAAATACTCTAAAGAAAAAGCTAAATCACGCTGTGAGTCTCATGGAAATTCAAAATAAACCACTCTACTCACCCCTTTACCCCAAACACCAGTGTCGTGAATAATGTTTCGTAATATCTTTGTTCCGCGCGGCTGATTGCCGTTCGTCCCGTTTATCAACTCCGTATGGCCAACAACAGCTATTCCGTTATCTCCAGCGAAGGAAATGTAATTGTCAGCAATAGTTGCGTTCCTTGTGTAGTTGCTAGAAGGATAAAACATACACTTAACATAATTGACAACGAAAACTTCGAGGAAAGAGTGAAAGTCTCCTTAAATGATAGCTTCACAGGGTTTCTGTCAAGCACCAGAGGAGTCATTTCCTTTATATTTCCCTTATTCCACCCTGTATTCCCTAAAGGAATATTTCACTTCAGTTAATACTATTCAAAATTCCATTAGACTGAAGGCAACACAATATATAATGCTACACAAAACTATAATACACAATATTTTTTTGTTAAAATAGATTCTTACACAAACAAATTACTTACAACGACAACTCTCAAGTGCCAAATAAACGGGGGTCCTAATAAATAGGGGGGTCGGAAAAGATTCCGAAATTTAATAAACGTGGGGGGTTGGAATTTGAGAAAAGGCTTTAAATGATTATACA
>WIPJ01000174.1:67244-83922 GCA_018155075.1 Cassiopea andromeda
CTTTAGTGGAAGGCATGTCTTCTTCTTAAGAAGAGTTTTTCGGGGCGCCAAAGCTAGTTACATAGCAAATTTTAAGCACCTTGCAGAGGCTAGTGTTAGGCCTTATTCGGTAATAAGTGGGTCCTAGATTTTTCAATCATGATCGTGTTCTCCTAGAAGATTATCTCCCAACGTGCTTCTAATGCATTCTACTGCAAAGTTACTCCCTCTCTAAACAGAATTATTTCAACAAAGTGTTTGGCGAAGTTCAGTAATTGATGCTCAGACTCTTGCAACCTATCACTAAGCATTTCACTAAACATTTGGTCATGTAGTAATGTCATTGGTCATGTGATTTGTTTGTCATGTCAGCAGATAAAGCAGCTCTTAAGAGCTGACTACTGTGCTTACGCCAACTAAAGAGTGCTTAATGGAGTGTTCGAGCCACTGACCTTTTGAAGAACAAGGGCTACGGACAAATTTTTGTATTTTAGACAATATTTTGACTGGGTGCCCGCTAAACATTTGGATCAAGCATATTTTGATTATTGGATAAATTCGAGAGAAAGGCATAGAGAACTGAACTGAGAAGTAACTCGAGAAGCGAAATCTATAATCAAGAAGTGAATCAAGAATTAACATTGTGATCGAAATGGAGAATCGTGACTGAATTGTTTGTTTAGTGGAATGAAACTCTTACAGAATTGGGACTCTACATAGAACTCTTACAGAATTGGAACTCTGAAGTATTGAAACTCACAAGATGATAACTTACATTTTTGACTTTGCTCATTGGACTATAAGGATTTCGCAGCGGCAAGTGAAGAAGCGTAAAGGAAGAACTTGCTATCAGCATATATTTCATATATTTTCATTAGTTTATTTCATTTATATTATACAGTCCTCTCATTTTGTATGATTCAGATTCTTTCGATTTATATTGAACCCATTTGGGTAGTTCTATTCCGCCAACCAGATGGGCGCGTCTAGTCCTCTGGCCTGACTCAGAATCTAATGCAGAAAATCGACAATAGCAAATCACTAAATACGGTGTGTGTGTTTATTACATTAAGCAAAATGTTTAGCAATGTTTGGTGAAATGTCAAGAGCTTTTGAATAGTGCCTTAAACACAGAACAAACTTGAGTTAGCTTGCGCTCGTAAACGTGTAAATACGGTAATTAAATCTCCCTTACCTGACAAAGGATTCATAAGTGATATTACAGGCCCATCTTTGCGCTCTTGGTGTAGAAAGTAAGTAGCAAAATCAATGGTCTTGTTGCAGAATAACTTTGCAGTGTATGAATATTCGCCGACAAATATAGGAACCGTAAGCTTCCATTTACCAGGACTAGGGCTGTTGATGTTGTAGACTTTTGTGTAAGTGTTAGTTGCATCGGCTGTAGCAGCATTTGATGATGGATTCTCCAGAACTATAGTGCTGCAACAAAAAATATGAGATCGCTACATAGGAGCAAACACGTGACCATGTAACCACTGTTTCACAACTAAAGGCATTGTAGCTAAGAAGTTGTTTTCACTATCTCAGCAGGAAAGAGCCTCTTTTAAGATGTGAACTAAGGGGACAGTTGCCTATCAAGTTATCATGGTTGCCCCTCCAGTTACAATATTTTACAGTGTTTAGACTCCTAGTATGTGGCTCTTCTTTCTCTTTTATGTCATTATACATAGATGAAAAGTCCATTGAAGGCTCTTGCATCCACATGCTGCGTTTAAGAGTTCGCCAGAGAGAGACAAGAATTCGTTGACTGCTTTCTATCGATTCCCAAATAAGACTGACTTATGTGTTACACAATTCAAGAGGTTCTGGACATGTTAATTAGTGCCCACTAGGGCCAGGGGTATGATAACTGCTAGATAGTTAACACAATCATTACACACATCAATGACCTCATCTGTCATTTCACATTCAGAAAGGGAACATCTCTTCATTCAGAAAGGGCTTTTCCCCAAAATCTAAAAGATGCGATTCTGAAAAATTTTCCAGGGTGCTAAGCCCCCTGGCCCCTGGCTTTCTCGACTCCTACTTCAAAACATATGGTGTCACCGTTAGATATTTGGACCCCATCGCATATTGTTTTGTTCTACAGCCCTGAGTACACTCTACAAGCCAATGAGGTTCCCCTTCTTCATTTCCCCCCGTAGCTAATACTTCTTAAGAGAAGCTATGCATCAAGAAGCTAAAATCAAAAGACTAAGTACAAAATTAAATCAATAACGTGAAGATGATTCTTCATTGGAAGATAGCTATGCAGCTTTTGGACATATACGTATCCAGATTTCTTCCTCTGAAAAACTGTTTTAGGCCTTTCATCGAGGACTAATATAGGCCATGGCCTGAATACCTGAACAGATCTTTTTAATAATAGATGTACTAAGTAAAGAACCTTGTAGAGCCTCTTGCCATAACCTCTATGGATACTTGGAGTATGTCCACTGCTGCTTCAACAAACAGATCATTAGAAGTGGAACGGGAGTGCCTCTTGCGCCCAAAAGTTGGTGTGTAGCGCCCTTTTGCAATAGTGACACTATGCATTAGGCTTGTTTTGATGTAATTTGTAAACGAACGGATTTCTTCATGATTCTGCAATGGAAAAACCTGCCCTGATGTGTATGAGGCGATGTCTTTGTAGCTTTGAACCCCTGTGATTGCAAAAAGGTATATAATTTAAATAGTCTGTTGGTACTACAGAACTTTACCACAGCACGATAAAGCCGCAACATTCTTTTCACATACAAAAGGTTTTTTTCGTCTGAAACTCATCAGAGTATGAAAACGCCGGATAGTGACCTAAAGGTTAACCGAAATAAACCCCATTTGGATATATATTTCGGTTAGCCTTTAGGTCACTATCCAACATTTTCATACTCTGATGAGAGTCGGACGAAAAAAACCTTTTGCATATGAAAAAAATGTTGCCGCTTTTTCGTGCTGTGGTAAAGTATTTAATTTAGGAAATATCTGCTCCTAGTTGTTTCATTTAATTCTGAAATATGAAACATACTTTTCTCATCATCAAGAGAAGACCTGGATATCTGATGATCATCGATGACAATAGTACAAGGTGCAGACATAAAAAAATTTCGAGCCCACTGCCACTAAATTGGGCCTTACAGTCCTAGATTTTTCGATAAGCTTTGCTACTGAAAGAACTCTTTCCTAAGAATTCCTCTTGAAATAAATTTGACATATTAGTGATGTAGTTTTTGTTGTTAAATTGTAGTTTTGTTGTAGTATCATATTGTCGTTGTTAAATGTTTTAGAATAATTTGTTTTGCGTGGAGTTTTAAATGAATATGAAATGAACTGTACATCAAAATTTATTAAGTATTTCTTACCTTTTCCACACCCGACTCGATTTGTAAAAAACGTAATGGCGGAAGAATGTTGTGCGGCCTCTGACTTTAATTTCGCCAAATTTTGTGGGGTATCATCTCTAGCACTTGCATCTGTGAAAACGAACATCGGTGATCCGGAGAGAGGATTAGCTTTGTACGCCTCAAGCATTCCTGTAAACGCGAGTTCTGGGCAATCACCACCTCTAGTTACTGGCAAAGTCTTCATTGCAGTTAAAAATTCGTTCTTGTTTGAATCATTTTTGTGAGTTATTGGGCCATAGTCTAGAGCAGATGAAAATACATGAGATTTCAGCAAGATTTTCTTATTTAATTACTTTGTTATGTGCCGGAAAAACCATGTGGAAAGCATTTAGCCTATGCAATTACACGAATGCAATCAAGTCGCAATTTTCTTGGGACAATGTAATAGCCCCATGTCACTACACAATATAACCCTACATTTACCAGTAGCTTTTATGGAGTAAGTAGCAGTTCTCATCAACTTTTATACTACAGAATTTTGTATAGTAAAGGTAGTCCCGTATACTTTTGTACGTAGGGGAGTGCCTGTTAGAGAGGATACTTATCCTAAGCCATCGACATGTGAGGTAGGGTGGCCAGTTCCTTTTCTCGCCGCCTTTATCTCCCCAGTTTTCCCACTGGGTACCCATTTGCTGCTGGGTAAACAGTGAGCGAGCGTTCAGTCAGGGCATCGAGTCGGGCTCGAACCGTAGACCTTCCGCATGGGATGCTTTAGTTTGGATTAGAGTATGTGAAGCACACTTACCTGGATCATTGAAAGGGGACAGAATATAATCAACAGGGAATTTTCTTGGCATATTTATGATTGCATTCGCTATGCCTCGTGCAGCAGCGATTTCGTCTGTCATGCTTCCTGTGGTGTCAACTGCAAAGATGAGCGTCGCCCCACCATCGGCCAGTATCAACTCATTAAATTTTTGTTCGCCGATATCGTCTTTAATTGAATTCAGAAAGTCATTCACTGAAGACGTTGTGGAGTTATGAAGCAAGCCTTCTGCTATCTTCACCTAAAATAAATTAGATTTACTGATATTTAGGGCATTAGCTCAATAACAACGCTACAGCAATGCTTTGTAAGATAATGCGTTCAATTTCTCAATAAGATTTTTCCTGATAGGAACCAATATTCACAAGAACCCAGAAATTAAGGCTGTTTTAAGAATCGTGTGCAGGCTTAAAGAAGCACGGCACATTAATGTAAGACGGGAGCTCTCGTAGGATGGGACCACGTCCACCCCACAAGTAAGAAACAATTATGAAAAGGGGGTATGTGTCTTCTGTGCTTCACAAATTGCTATGTCTACGTGCATTAATGAAAGGAGACAGGAAACTTTCGTAAAGCATGGTGGCACGTTTACCCCTACAAATAAGAAAAAGGTAGCTGTGTAAGCTACTTTGAAAGGGCAACACGTAACCGAAAACAGCTGTAAAAGTGAAATTACTATGTCCGTGCATTTCATCGTTTACAAGTGACAAGCGCTATCCTACCAATGACAGTTTTGCTTGGAAAATAATGGACTTTCTTTCTTTCCTGTGTCTTCTTAAACAAGAATATAATTTCATGCAATATACAGCATTACTGAGCATGGTCTAAATTTCAGTATAGACTAAGCACTAGAGCTGAATTGCATCTCTATTTTTATGGACAGGAGGGAGGGCTATGACACAATTGAGGGAGACCTTCCCTTCCTCAGCTTATGCCTCCATATTCTGGCTTGATGTATCTAAATTTTTCCTGTCTCTTACACATGGCTTTGGAGCTTCAGAAATGTGCTATCGGCCAATACAGGAAAGTCAGTAGCATAGTGCTTGCTTTTTGACAATGGTATTACAGCTCTGAGCAAAGTGAAGTTTGTTAGTGGGACCAAGATAGGACTCTGCATTTATCTCTACAGCCCTGCTTACTCTCATGAAAACAAAAAGACTCTTTCCAAGAACTGATCTTGCAAAATCGATGCTTCCTCCTTCCACTGCAACCTTGAGAAACTCTCTCAAATCGCTCAATCTCTGTTGAAGATTCTCTTTTACTGTAACAAATGCCATCTCATCTGCTACAGCTTGCTGGATTGAGAAAATTGCCAGGCGGAACTTTCCTAAAGCAAAGCAACAGCTAGTTTAAGCGAGAAGATAGAAAAAATTATAGAGGTGAGTTATTTTTTCTCATTTAAAGCAGCATGTAAAATTGATTAAGGATATTGACAGTGGTGGTGCAACGGGGGGGCGGGCTGGGAGGACATTTTCTTTTGATTCTCTCCAGGATTCATTTTCTAGTTCATCCAAATTTGAGAAAAAATGTTAACGTTGGTGTGAGAAAGCTCTGGCAAGAGATAGTTTTTTTTATTTCATTTCATTGATTGGGCATGGTCTTTAGAGAGAGTAGCCCACCCCTTGTCTACTAAGGAAGGTCTCCCAGAGGCTATGGAGAAAAGAGATCTTGCTGTTGTATTAAAGGAAATATGTGAACATGGGCAAAATTTTTAAAGGGAACTAGAGATCAAAATAGATTCTGGAGAGCAACTCTACATTTCTTTTGAAGGAACTTTCAAAGACATTTTGGGAATAAAGGATATTTTGGAAATTTCTCCGGGGACCATGGGAATGCAGACCCCATGGGTAGCCTCTACGAAGGTCTCCAGTCAGTGCTGACTTGTTTCGACCCTGGACATTAGAGTGTATACTTAGCCTATCCATGGTTTTTTCAAAACAGAGAAGCGTGAGCCCAACTTCTGTTGGAGGGAGTTTATTGCTAAAAATTTAGAACAGAGACAAAAAATCTAATCATAAATCTTTTTCTCAACTTTCGTGAAGAGTGCTTGTCAAAAGTCTTTTGTTTCAAAAAAGTGTATTCATTTAGGCTACACTAGTCCAACCCACACGAAACCACTCAGATTTGTTTTGTTATCCTTGTCAATAAAGTAAACCGTGCTGTTTTTGCTTGCAAGGTTTGGGCAGACATGAGAGATCTTCTCCCTACCTATGCAAATGCAACAAAAATATGCAAAAGTCACCTGATGGAGTTTTCGTTGGATAAGTTGAATTGTAATAACCAAGAAGGTAATTTTCTACGATTTCCTGTGCCATTGAAATTCCTGCAGCACCTACAACAAAAGAGGATCAATCATGTGTTGTTATGCCTTCTCATGATTGGTTGTTTATCCAAGCGTTACTCCATTTAATCTTTTGTGCCCTAGTCCTATAGTGACTGGTTTTCACTTTGGTATTTAATACACGTTTTTCTTATAAGAAAAAAGTTTATAAGAAAAGGAGGCTCACATCGTCAAAATCTTAAGAAAATCGTAAGAAAATCGCGAGGCTCAATTTCCAAAATTAAGTGTTTTTATAGGCCAAAATCGCTATTTCGTCGTTATGGCATTTAAAATGTTAAAGATGGAATTCAAATTCATGTATACAATATTATTAACGAAAGTGTAAACCACTCTAGCCAGTTTACTTCAGTAAGAGTTACGAAAAATTTAAGAAAATCTGAGGCTCAATTTCGGGAAAAGTTAAGATAATTGAGGCTCAGGTAAAATGACGGTTTTCTTATAAAAAACGTGTATTATCACAATCAAATGTATACTGTGTGAGCAGGAAAAGATTCAGCTTTCCAGTGTGCCACAAAGACCAGACTTGAGCTCAACCACAGTTTCAGGAGATCTTTCCTTAGGCTCAAACACAAACTAACAATAGAAAATTGCAACATAAATCACATGGCGTGGCAAAATGCTGGCACCTTGTTCCCTAGGGGTGGCATTTGTCACCTCATGCGACCCCATGGCTATGGAGCTGTACTTCATTCATCCTGTTATCGAGTTCATTACGAAGACATTCCAAATTAACATGACCAACTACTTTCATTCAACAGTCCTAAACGCTACGGCAACGAAAAGCCCAAAATAAAAAATAGTTTTACCTGGACACAATTCATTGTTGCAAGGTCTATTTTCATTGAATGCTCCATCACAATTTCTCCCTCCGTTCACAGGGGTCGGGTTGTTGCACTTTCTCTGCCTTGTCTTGATACCTCTTCCGCAAGTCTTGCTGCAAGAGCCATATGCTGACCAGTTGGAAAATCCACCATCAACTGTGAGAACAATGTTTTCATTAATGCATGATCCCAAAATAAACAACTTATGCTTCTGTTTAAGTGAAAAATGTTAAGAAATTAACATTAATAGATTCAGAACTTCATCAACGTTGACTTTACATGTGATAGTGAGAGCACTTGCTGCAGCCTTGTTTCTGTTCTAGAATCATGCTGTGTGTCTATATACCAAAGGTATAAACCAAGAGACCCTGTGACATTCAGCGGGATTCTAAGCATTCAGAAGGCATCTTGTCATCTGGCATAAGCCAATCCAGCACCAACTCCAAATACTTGACTAAATTCTATTTCTCTCGGAAGCAAGGAATTCAAAATGAATTTGCGTCTAACCTGGACACAATTCATTGTTGCATGATCTACTTTCATTGAATGCACCATCACAGTTTCTCCCTCCGTTCGCAGGAGTTGGGCTGTTACACTCTCTCTGCCTTGTCTGGGTACCTCCTCCGCAAGTCTTGCTACAAGAGCCGTATGTTGACCAGTCAGAAAATCCGCCATCAACTAAAAGAACAAGGTTTTTCGTGAAGGTGTAGAAGTAAGGAGAAATGCATAGCGTTTTATACTTCTGCGTCTGTAGAATATAAATCAGAAGCGGGAAATGTTTATCTTTCTCACCTTTACATGGGGTAGTACTGCAAGAAACAACTTCAGTTGTAGGGCCTAATTCCGTACAGTTCTTCCCGTATCCAGAAGGAGCGGGATTTGTGCATGTCCTCTCTCTTTTTTGCGTCCCATTGCCACACGTTGCTGAGCAAGGAGTTACAACATTCCAATTTGAAAAGCCACCGTCACGACCTGTTGGTAAATACACCAGCGTTATGCATAACACCTACCTATATTATAACAAAACAAATTTCACACTCAACAAAAGCTCAAAGATGAGAACCTAACATCTCGGTAGATCAAATAACTAGGATGCTGTCTCTAAACACAGGATCAACAAAGTACCAGAAAAAAGGATAGTAGAGAACATGTGTTGTTTAGCATGGCTCCTCCACATCACCGGAATATGTCATCAGCGAACTGAAGAAGGAACATTGCACCATGATTGTGCAAAGAGAATTAAGACATTGTCTATTGGGCAATTTATGGACTTTACGTTATTATTGGATATTTTTCTATATTGCACCATCTTTTGTATTGAGTATTATAAATTAGTTTAGTTTTATCGTAAAGTTAGTTGTCGTCGAAGAAATAGAAGTAGCTCAAGTAGATGAAAGCGACCCTCAGGATAGTTGCTAGGTTAAAGAGAAAAAGTCGTAAGTTTTAAATATCCTTTTTTTAGAGATTCTTTATATCACTACGAGAGAACTCACGCTCTCCTCTATGTTACAATTTAGGGATAGGAATTAAGTAGAGACGAGACCCAAGCTTCTCCCTAAATATAACACATAGCATTGAAGTACTATGGCAATATAGCTTATCACATAATACTTTCCATTGATAAGAATCTAATTAGAATATCAGGATGAAAAATTTCTACTTACTTGAATTAAAATATGCAGTTTCAAACTGCAAGTCTTCAATAAATGGATTGTCTTACGTGTGAGATTTTACTGTATTATGGGTCTTCAGAAGCAACCATCACTAGACCAGGCAAATTGAAAGTGAGAACAATTTGAGTCTAATATTCAAGTCCACACTACAACAACACAAGGAAGAAAGAATTTGTTCTCACCCACTTCATAAATATAGTCAACAAGATCGATCCCAACACATTCTGCGCCTGACGAATCAGTACAACTTTCATAATTTTGACTCAAGCATGAATATGTTTTATGAACGGAAACCGTGTTTGCACCATAACACACTCCATAGTAGCGCAAAGCAAAATAATTGTACCCATTTGTGATTGCGTACTGGTTGCATCTGCATGCAAAACTGGAAAAAAAGGATTCACCTTTACTACAGGCATGTAGTGAACATGGAGACATGGGGCAAAGACCCCTGAATGACGTTAGAAATTTGATAATAGCATCAAAAACACCAATCAAGCGTTTATAAAATTGAACTTTCACGTACATATATTAGTTAATGCTAGTTCATGTAACACTTACACAGTTTTTTCAATCTATGTTAACCAAGCAGTATAGCTTCGAATTTTCTTAGAAACTTCCTGCTCACTGATCAAGCTCTTCTAGGAACGGGGTTCCCGTGTTCCCATCCTTCTGGTGCCATGATGAACAGGCACTCTATCTCGCTTCTCTTTGCCCTTTTCTCTCTATTTCCTCTATCTTCACCCTCTTTAGCGAGCGTTCTCTCTCTCGCTCTCTGTGTAATAAAAAAATAGATCAGAACTATATAATTCTGATCTATCTTAAAACTACAAAGTAAAATGTGAAATTGATTTACCTATGTATATAATCATTCCAGTTTCTCCAATCAATTTCGTGACCAATGCTACGGTGTGAACGCAGGTCTCTGTCAGTGAACAACATAACAAGCGATTTATTCTCCCAGAAGCAGCCAACTTTCTTGTACTTCTTGTCGCACGTCACATGCGGTCTTTGAGCTACAGCGATAAGGCCCCAATTATATATCCACAGAATGAGGTCTTTTTTGGGGGACAAAATGTGAAGCAAAGCAATCTTAGCTTCACTTCAAAGTGATTTATTCCTAAGTTAAGTTATTTCAGTGTGTTGAGTTCATTAAAACACAGTTCTGTCATGAAGATGTAGTCAGCCCTTTCGCAATGCAACCTGTACGCTTAAGCCTTGAGCTGGGTAGCATAGTGGTTAGAAACTTTATCTAATGCGCTGGAGGTCAATGATTGGAAGTCTTAAGAATTTATGAAGAATCTAAGATACTTTTAAGACTCAATGTGACGATATACTAAAAAACATCCAGGCTGAAGCCAGAATGTTTGTTTCTTACAAAGAAACGTGTAGTGGTGAGAACATTCCTTGACCCTTGACTGAATGCTCAGCCACTGTCAACCAAGCATTCACAACTTTCCTCCCTAACAGGTACTCCCTTACGCTGGATCGTTTATGAGACTCTTCGCTTCTTTTATCTTATAATCTAAATAAGAAAAATAACCAGTGGCACAACCAATGTAGATTGGGGTTAGGACCATGGGCGTAGGAGGACGTCAAATTTTTGGGGGCTGTAAACGTTCTCTACACTTTCTGCCCGAATTTCCTATTGTTCTTTCAGAAAATTTGCCCGAGTGAAACGGATTCTTGTCCAGCTTGGGGGGTGCAGCCCCTCTGCCCCCACCTCCTACGCTTATGGTTAGGACAGCTCCTATGTGCCCCCAGGCTCTTGAGCTGTTGAAGAAGCCCTTCAGTACTTTTCAAGACACAAGTGATTTTGTAATATTTGGAGTAACCATTGAGATGGCACCCAGATCTTACTAAATTCCTAAGGACCCCGAGCTTCTTTGTTTAAAGTCAAAGTCCTTTCCCGCGCCCAATGGCGCATAGGGCGGCGCCTATCTCCGCTTCTATAGCCCTAGGCCACGCGTCTGCGAATGTAGTGAAAGCTACAGCGGGGGGCTGGTCCACTGGTAGCTCCGCGAGTTTAATTTTTCCCACTCCATTCTCATATGTCGAGCGCCAGACGAGAAGGCAGTGAATACCATTTTTAAAGTCTTTGGTATGACTCGGCCGGGGCTCGAACCCACGACCTACCGGTTGTGAGGCAGACGCTCTACCACTGGGCCATCACTCCGGTTAATATGGAAATGCAGTGAAAGCTACAGCGGGAGGCTGGTCCACAGGTAGCTCCGCGAGTTTCTTTGTTACGCTACTGAAAATAACAATTTTATAGAATTTCCAACGACTTTGAAGAAAACATGGCAGAATGTGACTTGGAAGAAGTAAGGTATTTTTTAACAATAAAACAGCACTGAATAAATTGAGTAAAGCCCCGAGTATATATCCACAGTGAACTAAAGCAATTTTAGCTTTACTTAGAAAATGACTTATTTTGATTTTACGTTATTTAAAGATGGAACATACATTAAACCTAGCTGTATTGCAAAAACGTCGTAAGCCCCTTTACCAATTCCATAAGTTATTTTTAGTATAAAGCATCAGTGAAAAGAAAATAAAACAGCTTCTTGATCGTTTACCTGAAGTATGACGTGCAACCAGATGCAGCAGGAGAACGAAAGTAACTGCTTTCATGTTGATTTTTGCTTTCACACGACAATTGACTTATAATTGAAGTCAAAAGCCTCCTCCTTATTGCTTCTCTGGTAATTGGAGGTAGAATGAACTAAGCTCAAGTGTGCTGGTAGTATTCATAAGTAGAAATCCAAATATTGAATGAGCAATGTCATGGCAGAAAGTTGTTCGCGCAAAACATTTTAATGATTGTTGGTTCTTCAATTGGTTGTATCATAGTAAATGGATGGACTGTAGAAGTACACATACACGTTTTCTACAAATAAGAAGAAGAAGCACACATGAACGACAATGAATTTTAGCAATTCACGCTGTATCCATGACTATCAAAACTTTTCGAGTATGGAGTGATACATTTCTTTATTACCTTACCTTACCTTACCTCTAAATTACCTTAGACAGCTTCTAATTCGGAATTCTCAACAATCTTGTCGAGCCCTAAGAAAAACTGATAAAGATTTGAAGTTGCCACTGAAAAAACTAATAATGGGCAAATAGGATATTCTTTCAGAGGAGCAAAATCGTGGAATGGTCTCTCAGCTGGTGCTAAGTGTGCACCATCTCTGGCATCTTTTACGTCTTATTTGTAAATAGTTGTTTTACATATCTAGTTATATACACTGTTTAGTGTAGACTTTTCAAAAATATGTACTGTTTTGTAAGATTTTAGCTCTTACTTTGTAAATAGACGGCCCCTTGCAAACCAGCTCAGCTGAATGGGCCACCGTCTGTAAAAGATTGAAATTGAATTTCAACGAAGGAAGTGACGTCGCAAGCGGTACACGTTTTTTTTATAAGAAAATCATTATTTTGCCTGAGCCTCAATTTTCTTAACTTTTCTCGAAATTGAGCCTCAGATTTTCTTAAATTTTTCTTAACTTTTACTGAAATAAATTGGCTAGAATGGTATACACTTTCGTTAATAATATTGTATACTTGAATTTGAATTCCATCTTTAACATTTTGAATGCAATAACGAAGAAATGCCGCTTTTTGGCCTATAAAAACACTTAATTTTGGAAATTGAGCCTCGTGATTGTCTTACGATTTTCTTAAGATTTTGACGATGTGAGCCTCATTTTCTTATAAACTTTTTTCTTATAAAAAAAACGTGTATTTCTTCTGCGCAAAAGGTATCCATCTATTTACGTCCCTGGTAGTACCTTCTAAACACTCGAGATATTCAGAAATAAAACAAGACATGTCTCAGCTTTCCTGTTCATGCAGAAAAAAATGACAGATTGATGACAGTACATGGCACTGTGAAGGAGCTCATGACCCTCTGCAATGTAAGGTGATTGATCGATGACATCACATGTCACTGAGAAGGAGCATGTGATCCCTTGCCAAGTATGGTGATTGATCGATGACAAAAAGCAAAGTGTAGACAAAATTTTGGAGAAAAAGGTAGTGAAAAATGCTCGCATACTCACTCTAGGATAAACGATTTACAAAAGAGAAATAAATACAAAATTGTGTAGCCTTGCTTAGGCATGCGAGCAGTTTTCAAAATTTTATTCAGAAAAGCAAAGATTGGTTCTTGTAGAAGACCTTCCCACAAAGAGGGCTGTCTCAGTCTGCACTTCTCAGTATGAACTTCTCAACCACTCTAATGATTTACAAGCCTACCCAAAAGTTATAACTTTGGTCTAAACACCCAAAATTGAATTTGCCTCATTTAATGGCTTTTTCCTTATACTGAGTTTGAAGTAAGCTTCCGATCAGCACTCAACCTGTCGCATGGGAAGCATTCTTGCCAAAGACACAGATGTAATTCTTATATTTCAAATCTCAGCACATCCTTGGTTCCATCACTTTCATTGAATTACGTGAAGTTCAACGATTGCAGCATATTGAGAGTCAATTCAATGTGCGCTTCAAGAGAATGATTATGCTCGTCAATTCAACATTTTAAGGAATGCAACAAATTATTTCATTGCATAAATTTATGAAATCATCTAAAACCAATATATTTCTCTAAACTAGCTGCAAGAATATTTCAGTAAATTTAACTATTAATTTCAACTGTTTCTGTTACTCCCACTTATATATGTAAATCTAATCAATTAACAACTAGTATCTCTTTCAAGCTCTTTCAATCCATGCTATGAAGATTACGGCACCCACAGCATCTTCACTTCAGATTGAAATCTCTTTGAAGAACTTCTTCCAGTTGCAGTGATGGTAACAGTAGCCAATTTACCAATTGTTGATCCAGGATTACTCTGTGGATGCAGATCCATGCTGAGTGTGGTATTTTGGCCTTTATCAAGACTGAATTGACTGACACTGGATGAAACACTCCCAAGGCTTGTTGTCGTAGAAAGAGTAAATGTATCTGAGCGTCCTTCATTATACACGTACATCATAATATTGGAGCTTGCTTTTCTCACAGACGCAGTATACTCATCACCACATTTGATCGGGACCATTGCCAAGTCTGATGCCTCGAAGCTATTGCGAGACAACCGCTGGAATGTATAGCCTTTACTTGTTCCTGACAGAACTACTCTAAATTGTCTGTCCGGAGTCTTTATGCTTGCTTGCAAAATTCCTTTAGCTTCGCTTGTTTTATTTGGAATGATGTTGCTTTCTATCACCTGTCCTCTTTCGTCTGTGATTCCAATCCGCAAGGAATTGAGGTCCAGTAGCTCCGTTTCTGATATTTGGACAACCACAGTCAAATTCGGTCCTGCAATAGGTTAAAAGCTTTATAATTTCCACACAACCTTTACTGTATAGCAGGTTCTTTTAAAGACAAATTTAGAACTGTGCACATAATCCAGCAATGCTGTGTTGAAGACTTAAATTCTGGCTGCAGATTGGATTGAACTCCCTGCTTTTAGCGAAAAGGAGTAGATAATTTCAACAACCTCTAGCAATTCCATTTCTGGCTGTGTTTCACCTATCATTTTATACCTAAATCTACCATTTTTACTGCTTTTTACTTTCTTACACCCTTAGGTCACTAAATAATAAAATTTTGAATTCCAAAGTGTTTTCATTATAACTGCACATTTTTTGTGGAACTGCATGTTAAGAAATTCCTGCTTTATAGGGAGGGGCGCAGTTACTATTGTGAAGGAAATGACAACCCATGCATTCGGTTGCCCGCGCAATCCCGCGGTACGTTGTGACTTCCTTCTCTTGGCGTTTCTTCAAAATTGCTGCACCGGCTTGTATTAGATTAGATTGGTTTTGAGCTAGTGGTCAATGTGAATCAGAGTTCAGAGGAACTCAACGAAAAGAATTACAATAATTCGACAACAAGGTCGAAGAGTTTTGAAGTTTGCAATTAGGCATACAAAGTTTTAAGGATATATGTTTTACTTATTAGTTTAATTAAATATAGTTATCAATTTGTTCAGTTTGTGTCAAGAAAACGTCGTATATTTTTTTGTATTTACTTCGAATCGGCTCGACCTATTCATCACAACAGTTACCAGGTTTGAGACCTGGCTTGCTGGTTGGGAAGTAGAGGGCACGTGCTCTCATTGAGAAGAGTTTTCATGGAGACTAAATAGCATAGCAACTTTTTAACATACATGTCTTCTTTTCAAACTGTCTGAATTCAGCCTGGATATTTCTTAAAATTTCGCAAAATCCAGAGTTAAATGTTTCTTAAATGGTTCTTAGATGTAAAGAGTTCCAATGACAATAGCAACCCAGATTAGGGAATTTTGATGTAAGAAAAAGTATGCTCAGGTTTTGTGGAGCATGCAATGGATGTTGATTCTATTTTCTTGCTAGTTTGACCAAAAATTTACTTGTAGAAACAGTTTTTGCAAGTTACTATTTGAAACTTAGCCTACCTATGTGTAGTATCCTATACTGTTGGACTCCCTGTGCTAGTGTGAAAAACGTCAAAGTTGCTCCCGCGCCAATGGCGCATGGGGCGTCGCCTATCTCGGTTTCTAGTCGACCTAAGCCACACTTCTGCGAATGCATTGAGAGCTACAGCGGGGGGGGCTGGTTCACTGGTTGCTCCGCGGATTTAACTTTCCCACTCCCATTCTCATGCATCGAGCGTTAGACGAGATGGCAGTGAGTACCATGTTGAAAGTCTTTGATATGACTTAGCCGGCGCTCGAGCCCACGACCTTCCGGTTGTGAGTCAGACGCTCTAACCACCGGGCCATCACTCCGGTTAGCGTAATTATATTTGTAATTGTATTTAAATAAGCGTGTGTCTATGATATATGGTCAGTTCAGTACTACATAAGAATGTAGTTGGTCAGTGTGTAAGAGCCCTCTCACAACCCTATAACTCTCACTATTTTCTTAACTTCTTCTTAACTTTTGCTGAATTTCAGCCTCATGTTTCTTATAAGAAAAACATGCATTGTAGGACTAGCGTTAGGTCTTGCTCGATGCTATGAAAGTGCCTCCTTTTGCAGATTATCTCCCAACATGTCACTGTTTCGTGACTTTTATAAAATATGTGCACTCGCGTTGCTCAAAAATTGAAAGTCAATATGCCGCAGGATCTGAAAATTAACAATCGAGATACAGGTAATTGAATGCTGATTTAGCTCCTATCAAATCACTGCATTTTGAGTCTGCTTCCAACAAAATGAACCAGGAGAAAAGATAGAGGTTTGTATAGCAAATCTTTTCACACTACCCAACTAAGATTGCATAATCCAGGACTATTTTATAATACTGTTGCAAATTGTTCTTAAAATACTGTTGCAAATTATTGCAATATTCTTAAAATAGACTATCATGATATCCTCACCAATGAACTCTATTTTGTTGCAAATACACTTTTTTTAGAAGAAAACCATCATTTTGAAATTAAATGATGATTTTGATAAAAAATAATTGAAATAATTGATATAAAATAATTGATAAAAAATTAAATGATTTTGAAAGATGCTTAAAATACTCGAAAGCGAACATCTATGCTGATGATACCAATATAACAATAGCATCGAATGACAAAGAGAAACTAGTAGCTGATGCACAAGCTGAGCTGCATAACATTACCGAATGGATGAGAGTGAACAAGCTTAGTCCCAACCCCTCAAAAACTGAATATATGATCATAGGTCATCCGATGA
>WIPJ01000174.1:85020-97532 GCA_018155075.1 Cassiopea andromeda
AAGGAAATTAAGCGAGTTTCTAATACTAAATCACTAGGAGTAATGGTGGATGAATATCTCAATTGGGATGAGCAATTTAAAAGTGTTAAGAGTAAGATCTGTGGAGGACTTGCTTCACTAAAGAAGCTGAAAAACATTCTCCCTCAGTCCAAGCTATGTTGTGTTTACTATGCTATTGTGGAAAGTCATCTTCGCTACGCAGATGCTATCTGGGGAAGTCTTCCAGCGAGAAAAATCGAAACTCTCCAAAGATTGCAGAATAGAGCCCATCTGATAATTAAAACTGCTAGAGTAAAAGATAACTGGTCCTGTGATTGGCTGAACGTCAGTAATATAATCTCGTTTGATCGACTAGTTATGACGTATAAGATTATAAACAAGTTAAGCCCTGAAAGTCTTTGTGTTAAATTTGAGTTAAGATCAGTCCATTCAAAATATGAAACAAGGAATTGCCATGATCTTCAAATCCCAAGACTAAATACGGAAAGAGCAAAAAATGGCTTTAAATACTCGGCTTTAAAATTATGGAATGATATGCCTGCTGATATACGAGAGGCCTCAACTCTCAAATGCTTCAAAAAGAAATTGAAAGCACATCTATTGGCTGATCAAAACTAATAATTGAAAACACGACCCCCTGGAAGAACAGCAATATTAGTATTATGTCTGTTAATTTTTTCTTTCTTAATGTATTATTTAAATTTTTTATATGAATATGTAATATTTTAGTTGCTGAAGGGCTATGTTTGTTCGTGTATAAATAATTGATTACATTACATACATTACATTACATACATTTTGCTTGAGCTTCAATTTTCTTAACTTTCTCGATATTGACCGTGAGATTTTCTTAAAATTTCCATAATTGTTACTGAAATATACTAGCTAAAATGGGTTACCTTTTCTTTGTTAACATTGACTTTTGCCAACAAAAACATTTAATTCTGGAAACTGAGCTTTGTGATTTTCTTAAGACTTTGGCCATTTGAGCCTCATTTTCTTATACACTTTTTCTTACAAGAAAAACGTGTACTTTACTAAAGACTAGACAAATTCCATATCCTCTTCCTTCTTTTATTGAACCGTGTAGCCTAGCGTAGGTTTGTGATCATTATTTCAGAATCATTTCACTCAAACTCTGTCAACAATTTTCTCTCTACATTCCAGCCAGGCATGGCAGGTGGTCACATGCTCATTTACAGTAACCTGTGATGCCATCAATCAATCAGCATGCTTGGCAGGATGTAAATTGATGTCATCACTCCACAATCCCTTAGCATGAACAGGTTAGTGGAAATATGTCTTGTCTTTCCAAGGCTAATTTGCAGATCACAGTTGGGGGTGGGATTGCCCGCGTTTAGCGGGCACCCTTTAAAAAAGCTAGTCTCTCATTTCATCTTCCTTTAAGTAAAGGATATGCTATATTCTATTGTACTTTATGCTGAGTAATGATTACTCTATGTTGGCAAAAATGCTGATGCATCCTAAATCAGTATTTCTATATTATCTAAGTGCACGCCTTGCAGAGAACTAGGATTTTTAAGCAAACTAGGAGAAGGTTAAGATGAGCATTAGAACTTTGTGAATCATGAGTTAGAGTTCGAAGGTTCAATGGCAAGGAGGTGAGTCACCTAGCCGAGCCATTTGTACAGTGAATTTGGAATGAAGAGAAAAGTTAATAGCTATTAAAATGTCTACTCTCTCCACTAAGATGCTAAAGACCGCGCGTAAATCAAGGAACCCTGACCAAGTACAAAGTTGCCCACCGAAGAAGTGCATCCAAGAATTCTATAACGATTATGATGATGATGATTTTCCAAGTATAATTTCATCTCCCTTCATCTCTCTCTGTCTGGCTCTACGTCTCTCTCCTTTTTTCTTTAAATTTCATAGCCCTCTTGTTGTCTCTTGTGTGGCGTGCTGTGCTACCAGCAACAGCCTTACTTAAGCTACGTAAACAAATCCATGCTATAAAATGCCCCCTTTCAGCATTCATAGGCACCCTTTTGTGCATTTGAGGGTGCCCCTCAATACATGCGTCCCCCAATTTGTCAATGCTTCCTACGTCCTACGCGATTTAGCCCGCGTTCCTTCATAAAATTAACCAAGGTGACGTATACCCAGAACAAATCTGAATTAGTTTGTGCTTGTCAATAGGATAATTGAATCTCCCTTACCTGACAAAGGATTCATAATTGAGATTACAGGTCCATCTTTGTGCTCTTGATGTAGAAAGTAAGTAGCAAAATCAATGGTCTTGTTGCAGAATAACTTTGCAGTGTATGAATATTCTTCGACAAATGTAGGAACCGTAAGCTTCCATTTACCAGGACTAGGGTTGTTGATGTTGTAGACTTTTGTGTAAGTGTTAGTTGCATCGGCTGTAGCAGCATTTGATGATGGATTTTCCAAACCTATAGTGCTGCAACAAAAAATATGAGATCGCTACGTAGGAGCAAACACGTGACGACATAACCACCGTTTCCCAATATAGCTACATTTCATATTACTTGGTAGAAAAGACGATTTTGCTATTAAATCAGAAGGAAGTTACGATATGAAAATGATTCTAGAAATCTACATATCCAGGTTTCTTCCTTTCAAAAGCTTGCTTAGACCTGTCAAAGATGGCCAATTTCTACAGTGCTAAAATTGCTTGTCTTCCATAGTCTATACTGTATTATGATATTACAAACCCTGGTCTGAGGAGATATTTTAATAATAGATGTACTAAGTCAAGAACCTTAAGGAGTCACTTTCCACAACCTCTATGGATACTTGGAGTATGTCCACTGCTGCTTCGACAAAAAGATCATGAGAGATCGTACGGGACTGCCTCTTGCGCCTAAATGTTGATGTGTAGCGCCCTTTTGCAATAGTAACACTAGGCATTAGGCTTGTCTTGATGTAATTTGTAAACGAACGGATTTCTTCATGATTCTGCAATGGAAAAATCTGCCCTGATGTGTATGAGGCGATGTCTTTGTAGCTTTGGATCTCTGTGATTGCAAAGGGTATTTAATTTAGGAAAAATCTGCTCCTAGTAGTCTTTTATTTAATGTTAAGGCACAAAACCATAATGTTTAAACACGAAGCCATGATCAAGAGAAGACCTCATCAAGAGAAGATCTGTAGCTGATAATTATTATGACAATGGTATTAGATGTAGAGCCGCCGAGAGCAGTGACGTAAACGGAGTAGGTTGGGGTTAGGGCAAGTTCTAAGGGCCTTCAAGCTCTTGAGGTCTTGGGGACCCCCCAGGGGCTTTTTAGAGAGATATATTTTGTATTATTTACAGAGAAAATTAAGAAGGGGCCGGCCAGGGATTTATTAACGTCCATTTCCACAAAAAATATCCAGTTCTAAAAAAATCATACAGTTCTAATGAAAAACTGTGCAATTCAACAGTTTAGTTTATAGTGACCCAAGATTGTAAGAAAGTAAATAACTGTAAAAATGGTACATTTAGGTATGAAGTGATAGACAAAACACAACCAGAAATGGATTATTAGATTTGATTTTTAGATGCATTAGCTCTTAGCTACCACTTTTCATCACAAGCAGGCAGTTCAATCCCATCTGCAACAATAATTTTATTCTTCAACACAGCATTACTGGATTTTATGTGCAATTCTAAATTTTTCTTTAAAAAGACCCTGGAAAGGGGCCCCAATCTTACCACATTTCCAAGAGCCCCTGGTGTTTTTGTTTTGCCACTGGCCGAGAGAAGGGGGCAAGGGGGCAAATTGCCATATGTTCTAGGACCTCATAGGCTCACACAAGTAAGACTACCTTCAATTTCTTGCAAAGAAGGTCTTTCTTTTTAGCAAATTTGAACTTAAAAGCTTTAGCTGCAACATCAACATGTGTAAATCATGTCTTACCACTGCCACACATGATCTGATTCGTGAAGAACGTAATAGCGGAATCGTGCTGTGCTGCCTCGGCTTTTAATTTCGCGATATTTTCTGGGGTATCATCACTAGCGCTTGCATCTGTGAAAACGAACATCGGTGATCCCGAGAGAGGATTGGCTTTGTACGCTTCAAGCATTCCTTTAAACGCGAGTTCTGGGCAATCACCACCTCCATACATTGTCAAAGTCTCCATTGCAGTGATAAATTCGTTCTTGTTTGATTCATTTTTGTGAGTTATTGGGCCATAGTCTAGAACAAATGTAAAAATGAGACTTCAAAAACTCCATTCCTAATGCAGGAGCAACCGTGCAGAAAAATTTGAGCTCATGCATTTTCATGAATGCAATGAAATTTTAATTGTCTTGAGACAATGCAATAGTCCCAGGCAGTGGTGATGTCTGAAAAGTTTAATAATGGGGGCTCCAGGCACAACCACACCCATATTTTGGGTGTGGCTCAGCTACAATTACGCCCATGTTTTCAAAGAAGGAAACATGATAATTTAGTTTAATGCTGACATAATTTAGTCAACAATAAGAAATGCCTCAATAGCCATATAGCAGTGCACAATTGATCATAGCACTTTGGAAGCAAGGCCAATAAACTCTGAAAGACCAAGCCAATGCAAAAGTTTTAGGGGGCTGAGCCCCCCAAAATGAGCAGAAAATTTAACAAGGGGGGCTCCGCCCCTGAGCCCCCTAAAATTCACCCCTGGTCCCAGGCAGTAGCTTTCCTGGAGAAAGCAGTAGTTCTCATTAACGATTATATAATAAATTTTTCCAGAGCTATAGTACCCTACTAATCGTTTGGTCCCATTCCATGCAGCCTACGCCGTATATATATCCTGTTTAGACTGTCTTTTTCTCGACATACTGCCGCATGATTGCTTTAATTTTAGCTTTCAACATGCAGAATCAAAAAGAAAAGGTCTTCAAACTCGATGAAGCCAAGTTTAGAGCAGTGGCTTTATGAACATTAAGGTAAATGACGAAAGCAAGAAATATTCTATCTTGCAAATTAACGTTTTCCAACGTTCAAAAGGGCGTTACTTCAAATTTCTTTTCTGGGGTAAAACCCCAGGCCCCCTATTTTATACTTTACTCTCTCGTGTCCACCACACTCGACAAGACTAAAACCTCCCAACAAATGTATTTTTACTTATCCAAATGATGATAGCTGTAGGAACCTAAATATATATCAAAGACCCCTTCTCAGCTCATATTTCCACTGCGAGGGAGGGTCATTTACATCTGTAATTACAAGCCTACTAAAAGGTAAACTTTTCAAAAGGAGGCTTTGCTACTTCATCTTTGGCCACTGTAATGCAAAACATTCATAGAACTCTACCACAGCACGAAAAAGTAACAACATTCTTTTGACATACTAATAGCTTTTTCCGTCCGACACCCATCAGAGTATGAAAACATCGGATAGTGACCTAAAGGTTAACCTAAATATATATCCAGATCACACATAACCGCATCTGGATATATATTTCAGTTAACCTTTAGGTAACTATTAGACATTTTCATACTCTGATGAGTGTTGGACGAAAAAATCTTTCAGTATGTGAAAAGAAAGAGTGTTGCTGATTTTTTGTGCTGTAGTATATTAATCTATACCTTGCCATTAAGTGGTATCATTTCAGTAAATGTCAGAGTTGGAATTGAAGAATCATCAAAGGGAATAATGTATTGAAGTATCGATCATTATTAAAGCAAAGGCAACTATTACATTAGGTGTCATTAATTTTTAAGGAGGAGTAGCTTTAGTTTGGATTAGAGTATGTGAATCACATTCACCTGGATCATTGAAAGGGGACAGAATATAATCAACTGGGAATTTTCTTGGCATATTTATGATTGCATTCGCTATGCCTCGTGCAGCAGCGATTTCGTCTGTCATGCTTCCTGTGGTGTCAACTACAAAGATGAGCGTCGCCCCACCATCGGCCAGCAGCAACTCATTAAATTTTTGTTCACCGATATCGTCTTTAATTGAATTCAGAAAGTCGTTCACTGAAGACGTTGTGGAGTTATGAAGCAAGCCTTCTGCAATCTTTGTCTAAAATAGATTAGATTTACTTATATTTAGGGCATCAGCCTGATAACAGTGCTACAGTATTGCTTTGTACGATACTATTCCACAGTATTAATGAAGACTTATCTTGATAAGAGCTATAAAAGGTAAAGCTGCTTTAAGAATAGTGCTCAGGCTCAAAGAGGCACAACGCTTTGATAAAGAAAGTTAGGAAGTATTCATAAAGTGGGGACGACGTATTCAGGTGGATCCTCACAATCAAAAACGGGCAGCTTTGTGAGCTGCAAAGGGGTAGCTTGTTAAAAAATTTGTGAACAGTTAGCTGCACGTTTCGGCTGTGCTTCAACTCTTTACGTATGTGCTTTTAGAACAGAGGTTCAACTACCATTGGCAATCAGTAACCATTAGATCCACACCAAGGCCCTTATTCATATTGATAAAAGTTTATAAGGAAGAGCATGAGGACCTACCTTCAACTGCATTGGACAGTTGAATTTATACCCTCCCTTCCTCAGTAAAGGCCTACGTTATTCTGGTTTGGTACATCTAAATTCCTCAGTACTTGCCTGCGATATTCTGTAACTTAAACATGATTTTAGAGCTCCAAAAACGTGCTACAAGCAAGTACAGGAAAATCAGTGGTGTAGTGCTGAATTTCAAACAAGGGGGTGCAAACAGAATTACACCCCTGAGCGAGAGCCACCAGCAGTGATGTGTCGGGACACCTTCTGTTGGGGGAGGGGGGCGTTTTGACCAATTGGCTAACTATTGTTACTAAGAAAAAAGGTCACAGAAACTACTGTGGCCAACTCTTTTGCAGCATGACTGACGTTTAACCAACTTCCCTGCGAATTTGGAGATATTTGGGGGCGATGCCCTCACGCCCCTATCCGCACAACCCTGAAGAGCCACCGAGCAGAGAACGATAGGGAGCAAATTGCCCCAAAGCCTTCACGTAAAGAGGCATCATATGTCTCAAATGCTGCAAGGGGTCATTTATTTAGTTCGTACACACGAAAGGGGGAAGGGTCAGATTCTTGCCATTTTGGTGCGTACGTACTAATTCAATGACCCCATGGCATAGCGGACCTCATAGCATAAGACCAGCGGTTAACTTCCTAAGCTAATTTCCATAGCCTTAATTTTGCTGTTCGCTAGCAAGGTGCCTCTTATTTCTCCTTTACCCCAAGGTCTGCCGTTTGTAAAATCTCTCGGCGGTCTTGCCATGAGCAGAATTTATTTTTCTGATGGGACGCCGCGCTTATATCTACTGTTATACTTACTTCCATGAAAACAAAAAGACTCTGTCCAAGAGTTGATCTAGCAAAATCGATGTTTCCTCCTTCAGTTGCAACCTTGAGGAACTTTCTCAAATCGCTCAATCTCTGTTGAAGGTTTTCTTTCACTGTACCAAATGCCATCTCATTTGCTACAGCTCGTTGGATTGAGAAAATTGCCAGGCGGAACTTTCCTAAATCAAGGCAATTGCTAATTTAGGCAAGGAGATAAAAAAGCATTATAAATGTAAGATGGTTTATCTTCATTTATAGTAGCACGTAAAATCATCTAAGGACATTGACAATGGTGGTTTTCTCTCCAAAATTCTTGGTTCGTTGAGAGAAGAAATGCTTTAATTCAACTTCTGTTGGAGAACGTTTACTGTTACAATTTCAGAACGGAGATGTTAGCTCTTATCATAAACGTTTTGCTTAAGCCTAGCGCACACAGCTGATTTTTATCGTTGCGACATGCGAATTTTGTCAATGATTTTTATCGCAAGCGACTGAGTTTTGAGATCAAACATGTTTGATATTTGTTTTTGATCGCAAGAGACCAAAAACAAGAATCTGCTGTTTGCGGTAATTCGCGACAAAAATCATGGAACACGTGAGTTACTAAGCCAATAGAAGAGCAGAGAAATGATCTGAAATATCACTCCCACTCAGTGCTAGAAGAATATTTCAAGGAGGAGCGCTACAGACGTTGTTTCCATAAACGATAAAAATCTGCTGTGTGTGGCAACTGGAAAATCCTACCATCGAAAATCGCAACGATAAAAAACGAGAACCCTTCCAAAATCTTTCGTTTCATGAAGCTTCATTTCTTAGACGTAGTAGTTACTCACTCTGATAAGTGATTTTCCAATTATTTGTACTGTAAACAACTGCTGGCTTATACACCAACTTTGAACTCCTGTCGCCTATTTGTTGCAAGGTTAATCTTACATTTATCTTGCTTTACCATGCTTATGAACAAGTGTGCAACATCAAGCATTTTGTTCAACATAATTGGCTCCCTTTTCATCTTCCTAATCGAGCAATGAACCGCTTGGATAGGCAGTAGCCCTACATTGTTAAAAGTGAGTTGCACAATGTTCTCGTGCTCTTCTATCCTTCCTATTTAGGAGCACATAGTATTCGTCTCAAGGCAGGCATTTTAAAGGGTGTTTGGGAAATTGCCCAAGTGGGCCTTTCTTCATGTCCCAGTGGTGGGAAGAAATACAGCATATTTGCCTCCAGAAATAGGCCCTTATCTCAATTGACGCATCTTAAGGGGGGTTTGACAAGGGCCAATTCGAGAATTTACGATTTACGACATTGCAATTTTTGAGCTTCTATTGACATATTTTCCCAACTAAGTACAAATCCTTAAATGATGCCCTGTCTCAAAAAGTTTCACTTGTGAGCACTATCTCATCCCAACCCGCACAAAACAACAGACGGATGTAGATGTCCATCGCAATGAGGTAGGCCATGCTGTTTTGGCTTGCAAAGTTTGGGCAGACACGAGAAGAACTTCTTCCTACCTCAGCAAATGAAACAAAAGCTTGAAGATTACCTGATGGAGTTTTCATTGGATATGTTGAATTGTAGAAGCCAAGAAGGTAATTTTGTACGATTTCTTGCGCCATTGAAATTCCTGCAGCACCTACAACATAGAGAAGATCAAATCACGTGCTGTTATTCTTTCTCTTGACTGGCTGCTTGTCATTTGGTACTATACCCATTCATGGGAGTAGTAGGACGTCAAATATAGGGGGATGTAAATTTTCTGTCCAGGGGTTCCATAAGAAGTTACACGAATGCTATGATCAACAATAATTTTTTATTCTCCTGTGCAATGCAGATATATTAATAGGGGCTCACTGGAAAGGCTTACAACTGCTGTGCTACAGTAACGAATACCCAAAATAATTATTGGTCCTACCTGGACACAAGTCATTGTTGCAAGCCCTACTGTCATTGAATGCACCATCACAATTTCTCCCTCCATTCACAGGGTATGGATTGTTGCACTCTCTCTGCCTGATTTGGATACCTCCTCCGCACGTCTTGCTGCAAGATCCATATGCTGACCAGTCAGAAAGTCCGCCATCAACTATAACAACAAAGTTTTTCTTTTCGCAAGTCAAATTGTACTCATCTCCTTAAAAGTTTATTTTCAAGGCTTTCCTATTCATAATAGCCTTCATATTCACTGGCACCAGTTCCAGTAACTTCACCAAATCCTATTTCTTATGGCAACGAAGAGCTTGAAATAAATTTACTTCTCACCTGGACACAATTCATTGTTGCAAGATCTACTCTCATTGAATGTACCATCACAGTTTCTCCCTCCGTTCGCAGGGGCTGGGCTGTTACACTGTCGCTGCCTGGTCTGGATACCTCCTCCGCAAGTCTTGCTGCAAGATCCATATGCTGACCAGTCGGAAAATCTGCCATCAACTAAAAATCAAAGTTTTTCACGAAGATATGATCATATAGAGAGAATACTTCGTCGTTTTTTAGATTTATTCATCTGTAGAAGATAGACTAGAAGCGGAGAAAGTGTAGCTTTCCAAAACAATTAAAGTTAATTGTGGTTTGTAGAAGAGGCAAGAGTCCTTACTTATACATGGGGTAGTACTGCAAGAAACAACTTCAGTTGTAGGGCCTAATTCCGTACAGTTCTTCCCGTATCCAGAAGGGGCAGGATTCGTGCATGTCCTCTCTCTGATCTGTGTCCCAATGCCACACGTTGTTGAGCAAGCAGTTACAACATTCCAATTTGACAAGCCACCATCACGACCTGTTAGCAAAATAAACTAATGTTATGCATAGCACCTATCTATAATATAATAAACAAAAGTGTAAAGAAACAAAAACTCACGCATGAGAACCTAAAACTTTGAAATGAACCTGTTCATATTCTAATGCGATCAGGGTGCTGGCACTTAACATAGGATCCAAAAAGAACTGAAAAGGGGAAAGGTGAAAGCTTAGCAGCGAAATACTATGGCATGATAGCTATCCATGAAGTGCTTTAATTAAATAGAAAGCATTGACTTAAAGCCCTTGTAGTTAGAAACATAGATGGATCCTGCCAACAGGCAAGTCTTTAGAAATCTATGGATATAAGTGCTGCCAATCACATTAATGAGCGCACTGTTTTTGGAGCATCCATAGAAGGGATTAATTCAGGGTCTCTTTTAAGAAAACTTGGCTAGTGGGACAAAACATGAGAAGGGGCCCATGCCAGGGATGTGCTGATGGGGGGCGTCGCGCCCCCCAATATTTTCAAATTTGCAAGAAAGTTGGTCAAAAGTCAGCCATGCTGCTTCAAGAGAGTTGACCACAGTATTTTTTGTGACCTTTTTCTTTTGGTAACAATAGTTGGTCAATGGGCCAAAACGCCCCCTCCCCAATAGAAAGTGTCTTTGCACATCACTGGCCCATGCTCATACAGGTTGCAAATAGATATGCCGAAGTTGAACATCAATGCATGAAAGGGTTGTATGCCAAAGCATTCCTTCCATAGTTAAGGTGGGGGGGGGAGAGAATGGGAAAAGGTTTTAGAAACACGCTGACAGAAACGTTGGGAAATGCCCCTTTGCAAAACAGTAGTTTTGCTGAAACTTCATTTGACTGCCATTAGAAAACCTCAAACTTTTTATTTCTAGAATTCCATGCTAATTAGAAACATCCTGTATCCCCAGCAAAAACTTCTTTACAATTCTCTTTTCCAATAAACTTATGGTCTGACTCTGTGTTACGATGTCGGCGAGCAATATATATTAATTTTCTAATTGCTGGCCGTATTCTAGCAGATATCATATGCAAGAGGGCAGGGAAGTAACTTTAATAAACCCTTGGGGTGTCAGAGGTTGCCCTGCGAACATCTTGTGTTTGTGTTTTTTTTTTGAGTAACAGTAGTTCACCAAAGTTGCCCTGCAGAAGCACGTTCTACTACCGTTTTTGCCCTGCAAAATGGCAAATTTTTGAGGTTCGGGGGTGACCCACCCTCTTCCCTCCTTAAGTTTCGTCTCTGCAGGAGGGACCCTATCTAGTGGGGCAAATTATTTATACAATTGCCTACTGATGTGGCAGGAATAGGGCATACAGGGGTAAATACCCCTCTAGCGACAATGTTAAATAAGGTCCTGGGTTAATTGGTAGACAGGCTGAGTAGACATTCAGTAGATGGAAATTGAATCATTAATAAGAAGCAAGCTAGAATATCAGAATGAGAGGTTCTAATTAATAAGCAACTTTCACATGTCACATGACCATTACGTAATCTAACTTCTGATTGGTTGATCCTCAATTGGAGGGTAAGCGGCGGGAAAACATTGCATTGCGTAGTGAGCTGTGTGTTGTTATGTACGGTGAAAGTTGCTTATTGAATTAGCATATGCAATTTCAGGCCACAGATCATTCACAAATGAAGGTTCTTATGTGCGACTTTCTACTGTATTACGGCTCTTCACAAAGACGATCACAACGTTAGCACCAGGCCAGGAAAAATGGAAGCGAGAAAAGTTTGATTATAATATTCAAGTCCTCAATAAAATAAGACGAGGAAGAATGAATTTGTTCTCACCCACTTCATAAATATAGTCAGCAAGGCCGACCCCAACACATTCTGCGCCTGACGAGTCAGTACAATCTTTGTGATTTTGACTCACGCATGAATATGTTTTATGAACGGAAACCGTGTTTGCACCATAACACAGTCCATAGTAGCGCAAAGCAAAATAATTGTACCCATTTGTGATTGCGAACTGGTTGCATCTGCATGCAAAACTGGAAAAAAAGGATTCACCTTTACAACAGGTAAGTAGTTACATGAAGACATGGGGCAAAGACCCCTGAATGACGTTAGAAGTTTTATAATAGCATCAAAAACACCAATCAAGCGTTTATAAAACTGAGCTTTCACTTACATATATTAGTTAATGCTAGTTCATGTAACACTTATACATTTTTTTTCAATCTGTGCTAACCAAGAAATATAACTTCGAATTTTCTTAGAAACGTCCTGCTCACTTATCAAACTCTTCCGGGAATGGGGTTCCCGTGTTCCTATCCTTATGATGCCATGATGAACAGGCACTCTATCTCTCTTCTCTTTGAAACACTAACTGAAGATTCTTGCCCTCCCCCAAGGTAATGGTACGGCAACTTTTGCCCGTCCAGGCAATGAAGTGTATGACGGGGAGTGTGGGGACGTGCAGCTCCACAATTTGTGCGAAGTAGAAAGAAAAATTGGTCTTGCTGTTACATTTGTTGTGAAATG
>WIPJ01000174.1:127200-142818 GCA_018155075.1 Cassiopea andromeda
TCATGAAAATCAACTGGTTTCACTAGGTAGCAAATGAGATAGTACTAAGAAAACCAGTGGAAAAATGAATAATTCTCAAAGTTAATTATATGAAAGTTAAATAATGAATAATTCTACATTGCATAGTAGAAACTACAAGTTTTTTGATACAATGGTACAAGGAATAGCAATGCAATAGGGCTATAATGAGGAAAGTGGAAGGCAGGGGTTGTTCCAGCTTCAAAAATAAAGTTATGAATACATGATGATTCGGATTCCATTTCATGTGAGAACTCATTGCGGGCCCATAAATTGTGAGATGAGGTCCATACATCAACCTAGCCAGTAAAGCTGTAAGTTACTTTTAAGGGCCCAGCCAATTTTCCTGGTTTCTGGTCTAGGCATAATACCCCTGGTAACAAGAGCTAAATAAGTCTAGAAAAGAGATGACAATCAGTCTTCAGTTCTTCTTCATACAAATATTGACTGTATAAGAAACTTAACATAAGTTTTCATAACAGACAAAAAATCAAGACAAGAATTTTCTAGTGCTTTCAATATGACTACCATAAGTGACAGAATAGCTGCCCTTACTTCAATAATCTTTTGTGCTTAATCTTGGGGGGTCTAATTGCACATTTTGAAAATTTTTCACCCCTCATTGCATTTTATAATGGTTCCCTATTTTAGCAAAATGTGGGCATCATCACTATCAGAAAAGTTTTCAGTGTCATTTTCATCCCATTCTTCATGAGTCAACTCTCCATCAAGCACTTCACAACACTTGCCTGGTGGAGCACTGTCTACCAATCCATCCAATCTTCAACTAACATTGTCTGGTGGGATCATCAACTCTTCTACTTTCTTCTAGGTTGTTGCAATTTTCCTGGTAGGTCATTTTATTGCCACCCCTCCACTTTATGAAAATCTAGAAAATATCCACCCCCCTGATAATTTGGTCCACCTACAATTAAGCAAAAAAGAGCAAGGGCCCTGAGGAAAGAGCAAACCTTAGCAATAAGAGCCTCTGTAAAATAATCTCCCTCTTAAGCAGAAAGGAGCTCTTTTTGAAACAGTTCTACTGGTGGAAGTGTGCTTAATTGAGTCAGATACAAAATATAACCATTATAATGTATCAATATTACTATGCTGCTCATCATAGCTATTATTTAGAGTGATCATCACCCTACAATTTTGGATTTTTCAATGCTCAAATCAGAATGAAAATAATTATTCATTTGTCTTGAAATATCTCTTGATAGCTGATGATGATTAAGTTGACATTTTTAACTGTATATCATTGCTTTTGGTCTAATTAAAGTGCACAAGAAACAGTGCTGAATGGCTAAAAATTTCTGTTTTGCTACCTGTACAGAATGATATTTAATAAGTGTATCTGCTGAAGAACCATTCCTATTTGAATAACCACCCTAGATTGAGGACTAAATTTTGGATAAAGACCCTGGGTGGTTATTTGGTCATCAATGGTATATCACAAATTCTACAACTCAGATCACTTTACTACACAGAGATTCAGCATTTTACAAATGGTATGGATTATATGTGACCCAGTGTGCTGTTTTATCCTTTGATTTACCCCTATCTCCTTTGCCGGAGGTAAAAAGACTTTTGTACACTTTTGTTGACTTTGGATCAAGAGCTTTCTCACTTTTTCTTGCATCTCTGGACTCATTAACTTTTGTTTTTCCTTTACTAAGAATAACATCTTCTTTTATCTTCTTTGATTGCACTGGAGCTTTCAAGCTATCTGGATTGGATCGCTTACCATTATCGGCTCTCTGTCCATTTTCATTTGCTTGCACTTTCTCAAGTTTTCTATATTTCTTTGCCTGTTTCAACTTCTGTCTTCTTGTCTCCATGGACAATTTTAGCCTCTCAACATCATCCTCATCTCCATTGAGTACAATTACATCCTCTGGATTGAAAATTTTCCCACATTTGTGGCACACTTCACTTGGAACCTCCTTCATTGCTCGCTCAGATAAGACACAACCACAGGTCCAGATGCAGCAGAACCTGTACTTTCCATTCATTTCCACTCCAGCGACAGGACAAATGTATTTAGATGCCATTGTATCAAAATGACCTGCTAACTCTCTACATTTCTCATCATATCCTGTATTTGGAGTTAAATTTAATTCTTTGATATCCTTTAGGCTTCTGATATGCGATGCTGAATCAGAAATCGTTCTGTCAAGCAAGAACTCTATCACCGATTCTTTATTGTACAACTTTCCCAGTTCACATGCCACAATCGGTTTCATCAGTTCACGTTGAGTTATGGCACAATAGGACCATTTGGCATCTCTTGCCATGTCTTTGTCAGCCTGCTCTTTTTTCTTGCTAGTCTTGACGAGCTCAGCTCTCTTTGGTATCGACCCTCCGTCTCCTCCCATGGCTATTTCTTGAAAATTGTTTGTTATAGTTAACTTCAAACAAAACTAAAACACTGTTTTCTGAAAACATCAATATCGCAAAGGTTACTGGTATTGCTTAGCCTCTCTTTCAATACATTTTGTGTTTCTTACACAGAGACACTACGAAAAATCCCGCGAAAAATTCAAAATGGAAGACGAAAGTGATGGCGAAGAAATTGAAATAACTGCCGCAGAAGTAGTGGAGAAGTTGGAAGAAGTAAGCATTGTTTGCAAAAATAAAGGATAATTTCATTTTTTGTTTTTCAGATTACGTTTCTAGGATCAATAGACGTACATGTTATATGTTAAACACTCATCAGCATGTGACCTTTTTCACTCTCTAGAATTCTAGAACACTGGTAAAATCTTGAATTATTGTGAGTTCTAGATTAGATGCAAGACCTTGCAGACTTCTTCTTATTCCTGTTGCTTAAACAACTGCTGAAACAGTGATTGTAGGCGTTAGACTGAAAATTTCGAAGTTTTTAAAGGGATCAAAATGCAGACTAGAGAAGAGGGAAAATATGGCGCTTATGCAGTTATGAACCTCACCATGAAATAGTGGGGCTACCCCAATCATTCGATAGCTCTTCGTGTTTACATTCATATAGCACCTTATTTTACCCCATTGGGTTAAGGATTGGGGTGAAAATCGTTTACGAATAACGGTGGACAAAGAACCTAATCCTAACCCTGTCCAAACTTCACACCTTAACCCTTTTCGCACCCTGATTCTTCAAAATCCTAACCCTTAAAACCCCCTTTTAATAAGAGGTACATTTCTGCATTAGCACTGAAAATTGTATGCTTTAGCATGGTTCATACCACAGCTGTTACGACGCGGAAGTGAAATCATGGTAGGCCTATTTTTCTACCGGTACCCGAAATTTCATCAATTACTCGACTTACGACAAAGGCATCAGAGAATGGAAAAAAGATTAAGATTTTTCATAAAATTCTCTAACTTTTCATGCCCATAATTGGTAATATAGCTTTTTATTTTTGAATAGAAACAATGTTTGGTTGTCAACTAGAATGCGCGGGTTTCCTTTCAAGGTTACCACTGATTTGTCCTGGTGATTCATGGAACCAAGACAACCGTTTAATAGCAAAAAGAGCTACTTTTCTAACGACGGAGCAGTAGTAAATGTCTATGTGCAATTTTGTGTTGTTTTTTTTGAGAAGATGGCATAAATAAAAAGGTAATGTCAAATGCCATACCCCTCAGTCAGATTGCTAAAATGAAGTACTAGATTGATCTCCTTGAGTGATGTGGCATTTCAGAAAGCACTGCCAAAAACTTTGTATACTCTGCGGTGTAGTGTTCGTTTTCCTTGCATTTATGGCCAAAAATTTGCTTGTGCTTCTCTCACAAAGCACAAATAGAAGCAAAAGATTCAAGAACAGATAGCGCATATGCTATGGTCAATTGCATTTGTGGTGCCGAAGTGATTTGACTGGATAGTCATTGTGTAAAGTTACGCTACAGTTTAAAATTCAACATCTAAATAATTAGCAAAAGCTGACAAATGGGGCACCTACAAACTTTTATACTGCTATTATTCATCTAACTTATGCAAAAAATTCGAAATAGTTATCTATAACCATTTGGAAGTGCTAGCAGAATATATGTTCTGATGTGAGGGCTTAAATCAAGAAATGCAGAGCAGAATTGCGAAAAGTGCTTCAAAGCAAAGATTTTTCTAAAAAGAAAACATAACGCCGCATGGAGATGTTGTTAAGATAAGTGAACTCTTAATATTTCATACCAAAAGCAAAAATTTACTCAACAAGATTTTGTTTTGTCATCTATTGGTAATTGAGTCATGAAAATCTCCAATTACTTCAAATTCAGTCTCGGATGACCTTGAATGTGAGGTTTTCAGCTGACATGATGTCTGCGTAAACAATAGAACATAACAGCTGTGATACTGAACCTGAAAACCTGGATAGTCTGGAAAATAAGCCATTTTTACAAAAGTCAGGGAAAACCTGGAATAGTCAGGGAATTTTCTATAATTTTGTCCAAGTCAAGGAAAAGTCAGGGAAAGCAAATTATATATTATTCTCATTAACTCTTGGCATGGTTGTTTGCAATGTGGTTATTTTTATTTGTTGTCAGTAAATGTGAACTTTATCAGTTTGCATATTGTTATAACACTTGTATGTATACTATCTATTTATCAGGTTCCATTTTCCATACCTCTTTTTGTAGATATGTGAATTGGGGGTCAGGGAAAAAGTTAATGTTTTTCAATATCAGTCAGGGAATAGTCAGGGAATTTTGATTTGTGTATCAGGTATAAACCCTGTTTAAAATGAGCCTAGTCTGATCGCAATGAGATGTGTATATCAACAATTATGACAAATTTTGACTACCAGGAAATGTGTAAAATTTGGACACATTTTTGTATTGAAAGTATAGAGAAGGTCTGTGATTCAAATGTGTGCAATGCTACTACTGTAGACTATCAAATGAATGGGGAGTCATGAGAGTGATAGAGGATTTGACATCAGGGGGGATTGGAGGAGCCTATGAGGGCAGGGACACCTGCAGTATAGGGGCAATCTCCTCCCTAAGTGTCCTTGCTGATTGGAGGTGAAGTATTTTACCGTATTACTATTTCATTTATGGATATCACATTTAATGGAAGAACATACTCAATGTTGTTTCAATCAACAGTAAGCAGATAAACTTTTGAAGCATATTGAAGTAATGGCATTGAGAGCTATTTGAAAGCCAAACATTTTTAGGAAATAACTCAATAGTGTAGCAAATTAAGTGGAAATTATTGGTTAATTCAGAAATTTTGCTTTTTTTGAAAGGCATGGTTAAATGAGAAGTTCTCACCTGAGCTCCTGCATTCTAAAGTGGAACTTGTGGATTGTCTTGTGGAACAGATGCATGAGATGGTCAGAAAATTTATTCTTGATAGTTTTATTGTAAATTGTAGCCTTCATGTATTCATCTTTAGATCAAAGCACATTTACTATTGTGACTAGGTAGCCTCTTTTAATGTAGTAATCAATTTTAGTCAATCTACCCAACATTTGTGAAATCTTGGATTAGGAATAAGTTATTTTCAGATTTGTAGTATCTACTTTGGAAAACACAGCCTGATGATGAAGTGAAGGACAAGGGCCATGACAAGAATCACAGTCAATGAAAATATTCCATTTTTTCCATCACATCTTTGATCAACATTACCAAATATCATTGACAAATCCTGTACAAAAACTATTGACAAATCCTTGACGACAAATCCTTTACGAATCCATTTTTTAAGACTTTACAGGGCACAACTTGCCCCATCTTTAGTTACTTAAATAAGAAAACAAAAGAAAAAAGGGGGGCTAATATAGTCTATTACAACAATAAACCCTAAAATAGGGATGTGTTTACCCATAGAAGGAAAAGAGTGTAAGTCAATCACCATAGAATTGTGATGTGTATACTCATAAAAGGAAAAGAGCGTGAATAAACACTCAAATTAGCCAAAATGTGTGTGCATATAAGGTAAAGGGCGTGTAAGCTAAAACAATTGCTAAATAGAAGGCAAGGGCATGTAAACAAACAAAATGACCTAATATGGAAAATTAAGTAAAGAAGATAAACATGACCTGTGGGGATTAAAAAAAGCAAAGGGGTATTGAAGAATTTTGTAGATTAAGTGTAGGATGATCCCTAAGGATAAATCTCTAAGTAGTATCTATTATGAGCAAGAATGCTATATTTTAATTTTTAATCATAAATGACATCATTTATTGTAAAGCACAGACGTATTGTAAAAATGGCTTAGAAGACACCTGGATTTCTATATTTATCATCATCAAATATTTGAGAATAACAAAAAATATCAAAATTTCAAACTCTTTCATTCTCATGTTGTAAGGTGAACTGGCAATTGGCAAATTTTATTTGAAGTTCCAATCTACACAGCTTATGCTGCTTATACATGCAAAATGAGAACATCTACTTTTATTTGATAGATATGAGTATGCAAGCCAAACTATATTATATAATGTTGTCTAGCCTGGAGGAATTTTTCAATAATTAGCAAAAGGAGACCTCCCACTATTAGAGACCATTCTTGTCTCATCAGCACTGCATTGAACTTGTGTTGGATGGATAACATCGTTGCCAATAGATAATGCTTGCAGTTGCTGGGGTGTGTTTAATTCTTTTCTTAGAATTAGTTAACATTTAGAAGGCTTTTAGTACTATAATCAGATAGGAAAAGTATGAGAAATTAGAGTAGAATACCAGAAAGGTATTCTATTTACATTGAACAGCAAATTTCAGCTACATTGAACATCAAGCAGATCATTTAGCAGCAAGTTTCATAGAAAATATATTTAGGATTATTCCTGCACACATGTTGATTACACAAAGTAGACTTCTAAATTATTATTTTTAGGAAGACAAACTCAAGTCAGCACCAAAAGCTGATGTTGCTGCTTCATTGCAAATAATGGAGGTATTTGTACAATTTTGGTGCACTATCTACTGTTTTGTTTCAGACTGCTGTTTGCACAGGCTTCTGCTTTTGATTCAAAAAGCCTTATGAGCCATTAGTTAGTCTATATATATATTTAATGCTGTTGTTAGAGGACTTTACTACATGAAACATCATTTCAGAGAGCCAGGAAGCTGTAGGGCAAATAATTTGACAGAATTTTGAAGAAGATGATTCATTAAGAACATGTCTATAAAATTGCATTCATCTTGTATATCTGTCCATTCCATTGTGTTTTTTAGCTTGAAAGAGTAAAATTTGTAATTAGCAGCTACTTAAGAAGAAGAATTGAGAAGGTTAGAAAAGTTTCTTCCTATTATTGAGCCAGCATTGTCTTGCTGTTTTATAGTATAAATAATTGTACAAATCATTAAGGGTGTATGTATGTCCATATATTGACAACTCTTTATAAAGACCAATCCTAAATTATACAGTTTTGGGACAAGATTGCCACATGCTCAGGGAATGTTAAGAGATATTATAGAGTTTGGGACAGGATTGTCACATGCTCAGCGAATATAAAGAGGTGTTATAGAGTTTTATAATCTAAGTGATAAAACAGTAATTAGTGTCTGTAATGGTTCTAATTCATCAACGGTAGTGTCTACAGTATAATGGTCAATCTAATTCAATGGTAGTGCCAAGTTATGAAAGCAGAATTTGTGCTACTCCATAAACTGCTAAAAAACTCCTTAGATTTAATTCACATTTTAAAGAACTCTTTAGAACTTCCTAATTCTGTGCTTTTAAAATAAAAACTTCATAATGACTCTTTATTGTATAGTCAGTTATTGGGGAAGAAGGTTTGCAGCAGCAGTTTTATTTAAGAAATGATTTGCCTTTTGCCATAAAAACAAACAAAAATTTTCCTTAACATTTAATTTTTGGTGCTTTAAAAATCCTTAAAAAGTCATTCTATTTTGTTTACTTATCAGAGCACAAACTTGTAGCAGGTATTAGCATGTGACCTGGTAGTTCTCTGACTAGCTCTACCATAATTCTCATCATTGCCCTCATTGTTGAATACTAGTATATGTACTAAAACCATACAATACTAAAATCATACAAATTAAAACTGTAACTCTTTAGAAACAGAAAAGAAGTAAGACAGATATACAGGGCTATTTATCTGGAATGAAATTTTTCTCACAAAATATGTAAAACCTCTTTAGTTTTAATTTGTAGTTTGTGTTTAATGTCTGAAATAATTTTTATCCATTTATTGCAAAGTAGCAGTGCGTTTGGATGAAAAAGTTGTGTCAATTTGCATAGAAATCCAAGGCAACTTATAGAGACCCCCTTTAACTCTTACATAAGGAAAAGACTTGTAAAAGAACTGCTTTTCCACGTTAAAGCATCTATCTTGTATTTCCTTACTCAAAAAGTGCTTAATATTTTAACGTATTCCATTTAAATATTTTTTCGCAAAAAGTAATTATAGTGAATTAGCATTGCTTTCAAAAAGTTATTTAATTACAGGGTTCATACTGAACCTGGGAGACCTGGAAAACCTGGAAAATAGGCCATTATTTACAAAAAGTCCAAGGAAAACCTGGAAAGATCAGGGAATTTTGTATAATTTTATCCAAAGCAGAGAAAAGTCAGGGAAAACAAATTGTTTAGTCAGCATATCATTTTCATTAACTATTGGCATGGTTTGTCTCAAAGTCGTTGCTCTAATTGTTGTCAGTAGATGTGAACTTTATCATTTAGCGTTGTGAAATAGCAAGTATATGTGCATTACTAATCTGTTAGGCTCCATTTTCTTTACTTCTTTTTGTAAATATGTGAAATGGGGGTCAAGGAAAAAGTGGGTGTTTTTGACTACCAGCCAGGGAATAGTCAGGGAATTTTGATTCATACGTTAGGGTAATGTGGGGCAAAATGAGACACTTAAGTAAATAGTATGCACTTGCTCAGCCAGAAACAGTTGAATAAAAGAAGACATCACTCATACTTTTCTTTATTGCATAAGATGTCCAGCAGCTAAAGCGATTTCTCCCTAGCATTTTCATAACTTGAAAATTTCACGTTTTTTTGCAACAGGTTTACAAATCTACGCTTCACAAATCAGCTTATAGCTTTAAAAAAATTTCACGCTTTTTACAACAGATACTTCATAAATCTCTGCTTATAGCTTTAAAAAATACATGTGCTACTGTATTTATTTAACCACTTTTATTTTCGAAACAAAGTATACTTTTCAAATATTCTTTTGTAGTTTATAGAAAATTAGGAGAAATTAACATGATTTGAGATTGTGAATGATCGGACTATACAAACTAGCTTTGAAAGATATGCGGTATATTGTCTTTCCTATTTTGAAGTTGGGAAGTAGATGGGATGCTAATGGTTTGCAATATTTAAAGATTTCGAAACACTTTCAACTAAGAAGTTCAGTAAAGGAACAAAGGGGATTTGGCCGTCCAAAATTGGGTGAATAGAGAAGAACGAGCTGTGTGCAAAATTTCATAGATAAGTGAAATTTTTAATGTGGGTGAGATGAAATCTACAGTTTTTCCATCAGAGCAGCCATCAATACGGCTTTCGAAAATAATTCAATACGGCTTAAGACATAAATGTTGCTTCAAACACTATGAAGCCGCTGTTAGACAATATTCGCAGAACAAGAAGTCTAGGATGGAAAATAATTTTTCGTGGTAGGATGAGGAGTAGTTAGGTCATTGTTGCATTTTGCCCCATTTCGATTAAAGAAGAAGGATAAAATGTATCAAACTGTGTATTTAATCGTGTCGCCATGCTGTAAGTAATAGGAAGTTATGTACAATGAAAGAATATTGAAGTTTGTATCTCAGTAAGATAGCATCATCTGCGCAAAAATATTTAAAAGACGTAGCCTTAGGCTTTGCAAAATTGCTGTTTTAATCATTGACGACTCCGTGCAAAGTCATTTTTATCACATGAGCATTTCATTACCACAGGAACTACGACTGAAAAGCTAAAAGAGAGAGTTCACGTTTCATGCCAGAGACTGAGCTAATTTTTTCTCCTACAAAGAAACCGAAAATATATTATGAAGCAAGAATTATCGCATTTTGCCCCACATTACCCTAATCCAGTGCTCAATTATTTTTTGCAAGGTCCTCCCATAGAAAGAGAAAATATTTCACGCCCTCCCACTCGCTATAAATAAGACCATTATCTATAAAAATTTTATATGTATACCTGTTACCTGGGGTCATACACCCTCCCCCTAGCATTGCATCGTGCCCCCCTTGAGGGTCGCGTACCACTACTTGAGAAACGCTGCGCAAATCTGTAATTTATGTACAGTAATTTGTACTTTAATCATTTTCCTATCCTGTAAAGTATATTAACATTTTTGGGTCGACTTTCTCATGACAATTTATAGTGATTCATTGGCCAATCTCTTCTAAATGTCTTATATGTGTTTGGAATTCACAGATAGAGGATTACACTATTCACATCTTGGAAGAGGAGGCGGACAGAAGTCACGATGAACCAAGCAAACTTTCACCCGAAGAACTTCAATATGTTAAAGAGTAAGTGCATATAAGAATTCTTCAATGTTTTGTTTTCTACCAAAAGTTGAAGCGTTTAGTAAGGAAAAGGTAGTCCCGTATACTTTCGTACGTATGGGGAGTGCCTGTTAGAGAGGACACTTATTCTGAGCCATCGGCATTTTTGTTGTTGTTGTTGTTGTTTACTTTATTTTGAGTAGGCTGTTATACCTAGCTTTTTCAGTCAATTTAGGCCTACTATGCATGCCGCATCCAGGCATGGGACCCCTAATTTAACGTCCCTTTCGAAGGACGGCGGAGTGAGCTGCTTTGGTCGTTCATCCGGAGGTCGCCCATCCAGTTTCTGACCGTACACAGCCATGCTTAACTTCAGCTAAGCTAATGGAACTGGCTGGGCCGCTTGGCCACTTGGCCACTCACCCCGTTGTGGGGTAGGGTTGCCAGTTCCTTTCTTCGCCGCCTTTATCTCCGCAGTGTTGCCACGAGGTACCTCAAGGCCTCAGGCTGGACTCGAACCATAGATCTTCCGCACAGGAAACATGCGCTCTAACCGCTATTCCATCTCGCCCATGGAAGCTTTTAGTAGTCGTATTATATATTTGAATCAGGCCTGTAGCCATGGGGTGGCAAATGCCACCCCTGAAGAACAGGATGCCAGCTTTTTGCCACCCCTGAGAATTTTTTTGCAATTTTTTACTGTTGCTTTATATATTTAGATAAGGAGAGATCTGAAATTTTGGTTCAGCTCAACCTTGGTCTTTGTAACATATCAGAAAGTTCAGTATTTTCCTGCACACACATTACCCATTTGACTGTGATAATATAGAGTGTGAAATAAGCTCTAATATTTTGGACCACGTGGTTCCTCAAGGGGAATTTTGGCACCCCTGAAATACAGGCCTGACTACGGGCTTGATTTGAATGATATTCGAATATTTGAATGAATATTTGAATATTTGAATGAATATTCGAATATTTGAATGAATATTCGAATATTTGAATGCTTATTTTTCATTAATGCTTAGAGCCCAAGTCTTTAGTACATACATACGTTGCACTTGTTTGTAGAAGATGGCTCATTCGGCGTAGCTGTTTTCCAAGGGGCCCAGGGGACAAAAGTATTACAACACCCTAATCATAATGGCGTCCAAATTTTTTGGAGTTTTACAATCTTAAAGATTAGCATTCAGTTATTACCTATACTCAAGTTAAACATATGCTAAATGTAGAGTCTAACGCTAAGGAATTTATCGAGGAGTTCAATAGCGATTCAACTACCATGATATCATAAGAGATGACACAGCTATAAACAAAATAGTGGAAGTGGATAAAGAAAAGAATATATGTAGAAAAGAAAGCTAAAGAAAGAAAAACGTACATATGTCTAGAAGTTTACATGTTAAATATCTTGAAACTGGCCTAAAGACATGTACTAATTACAGGTGAAATTTAAAAGGTACCAATGTACACTAATTAATGACGAATATAATAAAATTATGTTAAACTCATGAATCTAAATATGTGAAATGATGATGATGCTTTTTGTTATACAACCAGAGAAGTTAACGAAAGTTTCTGACGGTCATGTGACTGCCAGTTTTAGAGCCTCTGATGCGAGTCCATTATCATGCTTTTATATCGGGCGTTAATTTGCGAAATTTATATTTTAGAAAGCATAAGGTGTGAGTTGAAGTGGTTCGTAAAATCCTTAGCATTTAGCATACATGTTTTGCTTTGATATGCACCATAGCAACTTTTCGTTAACACACAAAAACAAAATCTACGCCATCATTCTTTTATCGAAGCGTACCAACACTTTTTTAACGGTAATGTAGCAACATTTCCCATGTATGTTTCCTCGTGAACTTCGGATGTAGGGAAGTGACCTGTACCACCTCCATTTGCCCATAGGTGATTGGTAAGTCTGTGAGGAAGTCAAAGTTATTTCATTTTCTAGCTAATACTCTTGTTGACAAATTAGAATCTAACGACCTCTCTGTTCATGCAGAACAAGACATTTCTCCAGATAGAAGTTGTTATTTTCCTCTCCAGACCACAGGCTAGTGGGCTGTCCATACCTTTTGATTTCACTATTCGGTTACTCGTTCTGATATTATGAGCGAACTCCTTGCAAAACCAATGCGAGAAAACTATCTATTCGGCCGTTGTGAAGTAGCAGCGTACGCAGTGACGCAATGCGAACACTCGAGTCACTTAGTGATTAAGTTCGATGGGGCTTTTGTGTAGCAACCGCAAAACGAAGTGGGCTCTACGGGTTTGGAGTATGGGGAAAATTTTTAAAACATGCCCAATAGCACCCTAATACAAGTACAGTTTGTGAAAAATAAAATGTTTACATTGGACAACACGAACTTCAGAGTCCAGAAAATATCCCGGCTCCACGGTTGTGAGCCAGGGGAAGGTTTCTTAAATTTGTACCAGTTGTGAGGAAGGCTCAGTAATTATACAAAAAAATCTCGCTTGAGGAAATTCTGATGCATGTAAAAATCAGGTGATTTGGCATGAGGAAAATATAGGGACAATATGGGAAACTTCACATCGATGCTGTAAAATGAGGAAGGTTATACGTAAAGAAGTTACTGCCGGAGGAAGGTTCAACTTTTTTCTGGACTCTGACCAGCTCTAGATTTAATAAATTTATATGTACTACCTTTAAATGACTGGTTCTTTGGCCTAAAAACTACGTTTAAGGCTTCTACTGATAATGTTAGTGCAATATGTTATAACGTTAGTGCAATAGGCTAAGTTTCTCAGTATAATTAGGTTAGAAAGCAAATGAATAAAAACGACAATACTTTTCAGATCAATACTCAATCTATCATCAGTTGGTGCATAAAATAAATCTCTAGAACATATTAATAAACGGTACACACTATCAGTAGAATAGAAATATATAAATCAAAAAAATAATTATGGTAACGAAAAGAGGAAAGAATCGGTTAAACAACGAGAGCTAAAAATTTAACGAAATAGTCTAATGCTGTAATTGGTTATTTAAGTTTGGCCTCTCCCTCATTATATGTAATGTTTGGCCTCTCCTTCATTATTTGTAATGCCTCTTTGATTTTTAGTTTATGGGCAGTAATAGTAGAGTCCAGCACTGCAAAGGATTTCTCATCACAAGCTTCTCTGCAAGCACTAGAACATTTTAAATCCTTATTAACATGGGTGTTCTTATCAGAGGGTTCATACTGAACCTGGAAAACCTGGAAAACAGGCCATTCTTACAAAAAATCAGGGAAAACCTGGAATAGTCAGGGAGTTTTCTTTATTTTTTATCCAAGTCAGGGAAAAAATTTAGTCAGCATATCATTTTCCTTAATTATTGGCTTGGTTATTCGCAAAGTCGTAGCTCCATTTGTTGTTAGTAAATGTGAATTTTATTACTAATCATTATGAAATAGCAAGTATATGTGCATTACCAATCTATTAGGCTCCATTTTCTTTACTTCTTTTTGTAAATATGTGAAATGATAGTCAGGGAAAAGGTGGGAGTTTTTGACTACCAGTCAGGGAAAAGTCAATGGATAATTAGGGAATTTTGATTCACATATTGGGTATGAACCCTCTATCATTAAATAGATGCTCGCGCACTCGAGTGGATAAATGTCGGGCTTGTTTCACTAGCGTACACAGATGATCAGTTAGTTAATCAGTTGTATGCAATGAAGATTCCGTATTTGACCCTACCAAACAATAGCTGATAATAGCTCAACTCCTGCCCATTTCGAGTGGTAGGATTTTGAGGAACACTCTTTGTCGCCTGATGGATTTATATTGCAACCCAAACCATGGGTCGCCGGGATATTTGAGAGGTCCTGGGCCAAAACGAATTATGATTTGCCACGACGCCCCTTTAGCCAAGACGAACAACATTGCAGATAAATCAGAAAGAATAGCAGGTTTTCATTTGTAGGGTTGCCATCGACACATCCATTCTATTGCTTATTTTGCAAATGGAAACTAGCAATTCTTTCTGATTTACACGGTTTTTGTTTATAAGAAATAACTTTATAAGCAACCTAGCCTAGACAGCCTGAAATTTAGGAAACTTTTAAAACTACAATGAAAGAGCTTAGAAACTTTTCACAAATAGCACATTGAAATCGTTAGCTGGTTCAACGTGAAGATGTACCAAACCAATGTGAATATGACATTGCCTTAGAATTTAACTCGTACTGAAGCATTTTGTTTGTTATCGTACAAACAGGTTGCTTTAATCACGTTCTGCGTATGTTTTCACAACAATTTAGTTCGCTGAATTAAGAAGCTTTAAAGAAAATTTTAGAACTAAAATGTGGCCAAAAATTAGGAAACTTTTAGGACTAGGCCTTAAGCTGGGTTTCTTATAAAAAACGTGCCTCTGCAGTGCTGCCCATCGTGGCTATGATGTCACTATTACATCCTTTGCAATTATTGTCCGCTGGCGTTTGTTGCATTTCTTTTGAATTATACATCGTTTTTATTCCTCATTCTTTGTTCCATTTATTCAATCAATATTTATATGAATTTATATTTTCTCTTCATTTTAGATTTTCTGACAACATGGAGACATTATTTACCTCACTTGCATTACGTCACATGACGGCAAACATGCAAGGGCTAGACCGCAAGAAAGGTTGGTGCTGTTAATTTCAACCCTCGTGTAGGATTATTACTTTTATCAGAAGCAAGGAGGATGGAAGCTTGCTTTATGTATACAACAGAAAAGTTTCCATAAGGATACGTGCATTGTTTGTTCGACTGATTATGCACTGTCTAGACGCATTTTAACCTCTTCTATCGCTGTCTATTTTTCATGTCTGGTTTTTGAACCAACGTCACAATTTTGCACGCAATAAGCGTGTGTCATAAGAAACTAGATTATAATCAGCCTCGTATTAGACCAGTGGTCTCCAATTCAGTGTACCCGGGGGCCACTGGAGTGATTTCATGGGTATAGTTGGGCCATATAAGGGATACCACAAAAATAAATTGAAATATCCTCAAATACCATTATTAACAGTTTTGATTATTACTTCTGGGTATGAAGTGCTGACTGGTATCCAGAAATTGTGGAGTGCATGAGGCTAGTGAAACTCAGCCTATGTGGCGAAGCCACGGAAAGTTAACATCAGTAATTAACCAATATACTATATACAGATATATATATATATATAT
>WIPJ01000174.1:144773-162762 GCA_018155075.1 Cassiopea andromeda
ATACATCGATTCCACTACGGTGCAGTTCTCTAAATAGTCTCACAAACACAACATCTCATCAAAACACATCCTAAATCTAGCCTGTCTACTCAGCACTCTCTTTCCTCAACTCTAACATTGGCATGCAACTAGGCTCCTTACTAGACCTCTCCACACCTACCATTTATGAGGGACAAGGACAGGAACTGGCTGCGAGGCCTTTCGGAGGTCCACTCCTCTTGCAGGCTACACTTTCTAACTAGGCGAGGGCCGCAAAATATTGCCCTGGGGGTCGCAGATGGCCCGCAGGGCGCAAGTAAGAGTTCCCTGTATTAGACCCCCTAAAAGTTCAGAAGGTTTTAGAACTATAGGAAAAAGAGCTAAGAAACTCTACCAAGCACTTTTACCAATTTGCACTCTGTATTATATAAGGAACTACTCTTTAGGGAACCTACTTGTAAAGGACGGAATTTTATTTGTTGAATATACACTAAAAAATTAAAGGTAGTCCCGTATACTTTCGTACGCGTGGGAGTGCCTGTTAGAGAGGATACTTATCCTGAGCCATCGGCATGTGAGGTAGGGTGGCCAGTTCTTTTCCTCGCCGCCTTTATCTCCCCAGTGTTCCCACTGGGTATCCATTTGCTGCTGGGTGAACAGTGAGCGAGCATTCAGTCAGGGCATCGAGTCGGGCTCGAACCGTAGACCTTCCACATGGGAGGCATGCGTTCTAACCACTATGATACCTCGCTCATGAAAATATACACTGCTAAAGGAAAAATCTTTAAGGAACTATTCAATTTGAAAATTTTATAACTGCATGCAATCAAGAATTAAGGAAGCCAGTTCTACTCATTTGCAACCGAGACTCGCATGAATTGCTTGCTGTTTGTGCCAAGTGTTTCATCGAGTAGTTTTCGACTATGCTGTCTCTGTTGACAATTTTTGTTATAGTCTATTTATGGCACTAAATTTACAGTTAAAATAAGGTACTATTTAGGAACTTGTAGAAGGCCAAAATGTTTAAGGAAATAAAGCAAAAATCCCTAAGGAACTTTTCAACTTGAAAAATGTTTATAACTGCAAGCAATCAAGAATTAAAAAACCGATTCCATTCATTTGCAAACAAAACTAGCATAGATATATTCATCAAGCTTTTTTCCTACCTTTCCTTTAGCATAGAGTCTAGCTAGAATTGAAAGCCAAGACAACATTGAGTGTTTTGGTTGATTGTGGTTGATTGATCGATTGATTGATTGATTGATTTAGAGCCAAATGCTACAACCAAGATGGTCTCTCTTGCATATTAATGTCTTTTATTGAAAAAATTTATAAACAATTATCAATGGACAATGTTACCACAGTATCTACAGTATCTACTTTCGCGAGGAGCAACTAATTTCTGAAAATTAAAGACAAAAAGTGTCATGGCTGTCAATTCTCCTCAGGTGACCAAGGAATGACGTTTCATGTCCATTTGTTAATGAAAAGCCTCTGCATCGTTTTCCAGAAATAAATTTTCCGACAAAACTTCAGGCTTAGCCTTGTTCTTAATTTGCTTTTATTTTTCAACCAAATTTCAAGCTCGTGTTCTTACAAAATTGTTCTTATTAAAAGAGAGTGTAAACCACTTTCCTATAAATATCGCGTATTGCAATTGGTGTTGGATACTTCGTCACGTGTAGCGCTCCTCCGCAATTCGTCGTATGTTAAGCTTAACATTCGCTTCATAGCTCAGAGTTTATAGTTCACAGTTCACAGTGCACAGTTTATAGTTAAGAGTTACGAGTTTGAGTTAAGAGTTTCAACATAGAACAAGGTTTATGCAATTAATGTAAATATTGAATTGATTTAATGCTGTTATATATCCAACGAGAAGTTTAGTTTATTGTCAAGTCTTGCACTGATCCACAAGAGCATATAGTTTACACCAACTGGCAAAGTTTCGGGAGCATCTTTTTGTTCGAAAGTAGACCTAGCTGTTGTTGAATTTAACTCACATTTTCAAGTTCAGCGAAGATAGCCATTACACAGGACTTATACTGAACCTGAAAAACCTGGAAAACCTGGAAAACCTGGAAAACTTGGAAAACCTGGAAAATAGGCTACTTTTAGGAAAAGTCAGGGAGAACATGGAATAGTTAGGGAATTTTCTATAATATTTATCCAAGTCAGGGAAAAGTCAGGGAAAATGAAGTTTTTAGTCCCCGTATCATTTTCAGTAACTCTTTTGTCGTTGTTTGGAAAGTAGTTGGTCCATTTGTTGTCAGTAAATGTGAATTTTATCACTTTGCATATTACTATAGCAAGTATGTATGCATTACCTATCTATTAAACTCAGTTTATTTACCTATTTTTGTAAATATATAAAATGGGAGTCAGGGAAAAAGTGGGTTATTTTGACTATCAGTTAGGGAAAAGTCGGGGAATAGTCAGGGAATTTTGATTTGCGTAAGGGTATGAACCTTGTTACATGTTCTATTAGTCGCTGGTTTTTGGTATGAATGGGGCATGCTTTTTATGCACCTCTTTCTACCTCTATTGCACCGTTGGCATCAGAAAATTTTCAAAGTTAGGTGGTAGAAACAGAGGCAGGTACAACTTTTTTGAAAAAATACTACATTTTAATTGGTCAAGTTGTTGCTCAAAACCCATTTTTAACGACAAATAATAATAATAATTTAATTCTTTTCACACGAAATTTGCCTTCAGCTAACTAAAATATACTATTGAAATATCCCATCGGAAGTAAAAATTTGACCCTACCACAAGCAAGCGCTGATCTTCCAGGTATTCATGTTTTAATTTCTGAGTCTAGCCCTTCAAATATGTTTTGAGTTGTTCAGGTCACGCAGTTTTGCAGGTATATCGTTCCAAGCCTTCAGGGCTGTGTAATGACAACCGAGAGGCAAATCACTACCTGAAAAGGTGTACGAGATTTTTGATTTCAAGAAATCATGTGATTTCTTTGTGATTTCTGTGATTTTCTTGTGATTTTATTGTGACTTCTGTGATCTTTTTGTGATTTCTGTGATTTCTTTTGTGATTTCTGTGATTTCTCTTGTGATTTCTGTGATTTCTTTTGTGATTTCTTTTATGATTTCTGTGATTTTTCTTTGTGATTTCGAGCAAGGCATACGAAAAGAAATCAGTGATTTGCCCCTCCATGAAAACCTTTTCTTGCAAACTCAGTCCAATTAGCACAAACTTTTATAATAAAAAAGAGTGGCGCCATAGTCCAGGAAACTGAGGTTTTTACTAAGAGATAAGGGTGCTTTTGTGATAAATAAAAGGGAACTGTTCTTAAGGATCTGAAAGTTTGGGGACATCTTACTGCTGCCCCTGGTTCCGATGCAAGGATTAGTCTGGCTTTTGGTTGTCCCAGATGCAAAGACAAACATATATGTTTATTTACCACTTTTGTTGACTTTGCCTGAATATTCGTGTACGAGAATATTCTTCCCTGTTGTTCCACACGTTCATGGACAATAGCAGTACCAGGAAATTGTTGTGCAAGGTCAGAGTTGGCCCACTGGGCACGGTCTGCGTGCAAAGCTGTTGACTAACCTGGCTAAAGTTCCAGACAATAGATTCTATTCTAGTATGCTTTGTATTCAGTTGAGGACACGACTTATTTGTTAATATGCTTTCGCTGTTGTGATTGAATAGGGTGTCCTTTATTTGTACATATTGTTTCCGTGTTTCTGCATTGGTTGCCATGAGTTATCACCACAGGTATAATATAACGATCAATAACAGCGATCGACAGTGTAAAGTCAAGGGATGTCCACTAAGCAAGGCTTTGACGTCATTGTCGTGCCCTGTAATGCTTTATTGCAAAGAAAGAACAAACAACTTGCCAATGGCTCTGAAATAAATGCAAGGATCAGGTTGAATGCATTTTGGAGTAAGCAATCTACTTTTTCCCATGTGCCATATGCGCCTTAGCACGGCTCCTCCAAAGAATGATTACACATTTTTATAGGAAATATGTCTATAAGAAACATAAGGCTAAAATTAGGCAAAATTTAGGAAACATGGAGGAAACAGGTAGCGAGAGTTTCAAGCAATCACTTACAAAACTGATTTTTGCGCAAAAATCTTAATTAAACTAGAAACGAAATAAAAAAAACATCAATTTGGGAGCTGTCATTTTTAATACTGGGTACAGGGGTGGAAGAATTTTTGGAGGGGTGTCAAATTTATTAGCCTTGTTTTATTGGGCTACCAAATTTTTTTACCAATTCATGTTGGGGTAGTAAAATTTTGAAAAAATTCCCACCATAAATATTATTTACATGCTAAGTGCAGAATGTTTATTTTTTAAAAGTATGCATAAAAATGCTTTCTTTTTCAAGATAAAAAATTTTTGAGTAAAAGTTATTTGAAATAATCAGTTAGTGTTCTTTTTTTCTTTGATCCCCTTTTACTTTCCCACTTTCATTTTTGGCACTTTCAAGCTTTAGATCTAAATTGAATGACACAAATAGAAATATTCTTGGGTTATGAAATTGTTCCAGCATTTGAAAATATGGCATCACATATTATTGAATATAATGAATGGGGGCAAGTAAACTTTTCAATTTATCCCAAAAATTCTTCCACCCCTGTACCCACCATTTAAAATGTCAGCTCCCTTACATGCATCACAAAACGCGACCATTCTCTGTCTTACATCACAGTTGCCTAATCTTGGTTATGAAACAGTTAAGAAACATTTAGGGCTGGATATGACGAAATATCAAGAGACATCCTGGTTGAAAGCAGAGAGCTCGTTTCACTTTAATTATACTGCGATGCAGGGTGGTTATTTCCTTTCCTTGATGTCTTGTCTTTCCAGTGTTTTCACCAGGCTCTCTGCTTGATGGGCAGTGATAGAGCATTAAGCCTCGACTCAAAATGTGCCTCAAACCGTTTAGTGTCCATGTAGCACAGCGGCCGGGAACCCATGGCTCGCGAGCCATATGTGGCTCTTTTCAAAACTGCATCTGGCTCTCTGACTCGCAGAAAAATCTTAGCAGACGTTCCTCAAAGCATTGCAAAACAGCGAGTACTTTCAAAATGGCCTTCCGAAGTTACTACTTGTGTTTCTTTCTTCAGTCGTCATATAGCCCGAATTGCTAAGTATGTGTCGAATTAGAAGATATTTTGGCATCTTGTGACACCAATGCCCAATCGTATGACTTTCATGGAACGCCATTTTTAACTATGAGGCTTCCATGGTTCTCTCAGCCGAAAATTTTCCCGACCGCTGATATTGCAGATGAGTGCTATGTGCACTGCATAATTCCCTTTTTGCAATGTTACTTTTAAAAAGTAAGCCTTTGTTGCATAAACTTGCATGGAAAAGCATTCAAGAACTTATTGCTGATGAAACGAAAATGATGGTTTTTAAATCTATCAATGATTTTGGACCAAAATACATGTATAAAATGGTCACAAGAAATTCACATCTCACTGAGCGCATTCTTCGAAACAGTACCACTGATTTGAGGCTTCCTTTGAGAAAATCAACTGTGGGGGCAGAAAAGCTTCTCATACAGGGGTGCCAAGTTGTGGAATAGACTATCAACTGAGTACAAAGAAACAAGATTATTATGTGTCTTTAACTCCTTTTTCAAGTAGATTTAAATCTTTAGTTTTTTATTGTATTTTTTCCTTGATTTTGCATATATAGGGTTGTCCTTTACAGAACTATTAATTTACTTATTTCTACTTTGTAAAGTGATTATTATAAGTATTTCAATTGTATTATATTGTAATTTTATATTCTTTTTAAGGAGGCCCCTCTCGAAAACCAGCTATGCTAAAGGGCAACCCTCCCAAAATATGTAAAATGAAATGAAATGAAAATGAAATGAAAATTGATAGAAAAATATACACGTTATTTTTTTATAAGAAAAAAGTTTTAAGAAAATGAGGCTCAAATCATCAAAATCTTAAGAAAATCGTAAGAAAATCATGAGGCTCAATTTCCAAAATTAAGTGTTTTTATAGGCCTAAAAAATCGGTATTTCGTCGTTATTGCATTCAAAATGTTAAAGATGGAATTCAATTTCATGTATAAAATATTATTAACGAAAGTGTAAACCACTCTAGCCAGTTTATTTCAGTAAAAGTTAAGAAATATTTAAGAAAATCTCAGGCTTAATTTCGGGAAAAGTTAAGAAAATTGAGGCTCAGGCAAAACAATGATTTTCTTATAAAAAAAAACCCGTATTCATAGTTGCCAAGACGCTAATTATCACCAACAAACTAAAAAAACTAGAACTCAGATATCCATTACTGAAGGTTCTTAACTTTTTGAGTTGCTGAGTACATATTTCTTATAAAAGAACATGTCTTTTTTCTCTGTTTTTATCAGTGATGTAATCTTGAATTAACATGAATGATGTGTCGAAAAACTAAGATTGCATGCAATTATTTTCAGTTCCAAGACCCAATCTGAACAGTCATGTGTTCCTAACTGTGACAGAAAGACAAGATCAAGTGCAGGTCGACCCAGAGTAAGTACACGTTATTTTGTAAGAAACAACTTTATGATGACATGAGGCTCAAATGACGAAAATCTTACGAAAATCACGAGGCTCAATTTCCAAAATTTAGTATTTTTATTGGCCAACAATCGATATCTCGTCATTATTGCATTCAAAATGTTGAAGCTAGAATTAAAATTCGAGCATACAAGTTTAGCAAAGAAAGGGTAAGCCATTTTAGCCAGTTTATTTCAGAAAAAGTTAACTCTCAAGCTCAATTTCGGGAAAAGTTAAGAAATTGGGGCTCAGGCAAAATGACAGTTTTCTTATATAAAAAATGTGTAGTGCAGTGGAATTTAGCTTCGTCCTATTCAAGATCTGTCTTTTACGTTGATCTCTAGAGTGCCTGTAACACACAGAAAAGTGGCTCTTTGAAATTTGTTTTATTCTGATATTGACCCATTCTTCACTATTCCTTGGCTTTTCAGACGAATTAAAGATTTATTGAATTGCGCAGTATACACTTAAGTCTATTTCACGCCTCTCTAGATTTACGTCATGAATCCCTGCTCTTATCCCATTTCAATTTCCCTTTCTAATTCCATGGGCCTTTTGTTTATTAGCAACATGGATGCTCATGATATGATTAATATCCTTTTATGGACTACAAGCTGTGATCAATTGAATGAAAGAAACATTTTACGTGGGCGGTGTATCCCGGGCCCTTCTGATGGCCATTTTTCGCCGAATTGTGCATGGAACTGATAGCAAAATCTTTGAACAACAGCATTATCATTAAAATCATGTCCCATTTGTTTGCCTTATTGGATTTGTTGTAATCTCAGCCACTGTGTTTTCAAAGATTTGATTGGAAATGCAGATGTAATTACGGCTTTCTGTCTGGTTCTCAAATCCAAGTAGTTATTCTGCTGGATTGTGCGTCTTGTTTAGCCTATATCACTAGCCAATATTTCATTTCAGAGCTCTGCATTCTTTGAATTTAATTCACGCTTGATTTTAGACTGTCTAGCCGGGTATTTTATGCCTTTTAACTAGTGTAGCGTTGGTTAGTTTCAGATGAGCCTCTGGCAATTATAGAATTTATCATTATGAAAGTTAATGCTCTCCTCCAAATCTAGTTTACTCACTATTGTAAAAGTAATCATCTATGTCGAATAGGATACGCAAATATTATTCCACAGCAGTTTGCTGAACAGAGATATAAATAGTGCAAGAAGCTGCGAAGCGGCTTCGCAGGAAGCCCCATCGTCTGGAAAGAAGAGAAAAAGGAGAAAGAAAAAGAGAAAGAAGGGGAAAAGAGAGATAAAAGAACCCGAGGGAAGGAACACAAAAAGGGAGAGAAGAGGAGAAAAGTGGGAAAAGTGAGGATACTGGAAAAGTTGTTGCAGCATTGGAAGGAATAGCTTAAGTTTGAAGTTGATTTGCAGGAAGGTTATTTTCCACCATTGCTGCAGGGTGTGGCAGAACCTGACGATACTTTGCACGTGCAAGAAGTTTTTCGCGTGCATGAGCTACACTGATACTATGTTACAGTGTGGTACAACTTATGCAGTATACTACAACTTTCAAAAGTAACACGGCGGTCAACATTTTGGTTGTTCATAAATTGAAATCAATGTGTATTGTTCTTTCCCGTCTTGCAAATTTGTTGCGAAGTTCTTAACTTCTTTTGGCGTTCTAGCGTGCAGTTTCATTGCGTGAACATTGCTTCATGCGTGCAGCTGCCATACTCTGCAGACTGAATGCCACAGTTGCCAATAGAGTGACAGATGACGCAAATGACAACGAGGATTCCCTTGATGTTTGTTCAGCCACAACAAATATGGTGGTCGTGTTTTGAGTGAAGTTTGTGCTTGTCGTTTATGAATATAGGCCTTATGCAGGGTTCCCACTTCTCCTTAAAATCCTTAAAACTCCTTAAAGAAAGAAAATATCCTTAAAAACCCTTAGAAATCCTTAATTATTATCTAATCTATCAAAATCTCCTTGCATCTCCTTAAGAAACTTAATTTCTAGAAGTAATTGTGGTATTTTTGTGAAAGAGCATTGAGTATGCAGAGTTTCGTGACAGTGTAATGAAAAAGTTCTTATAGGCAAAGTCTACTTTATTTGGTTTTCAGTTTTACTTTATGGAATAGATTGATAAGGTCGATTTTCTCGCTATGGAAGGGGCGATTATCATGAAAACCTCCTTAAATCATCTTAATAATTATGGGTTTTTGTCGTAATCGAGCCAAATTCTCCTTAGAAATTACTAGAAAATCTTCTTTTTTTCCATAAAAGTCCTTAATTTTTGAGGTAGAAAAGCATGGGAGCCTTGATATATGAATTGGACATAAATTGAAATCGAAACCCTCTAATATATAAATGGAGTTACAAACAGTTATGTCTACCAGGCATATTGGTTAGAATATAAATTAAAGTTGACATTGGGCTTATCTGATCACAGAACTGTTGCATATCAGGGTAAGTACCACTTGTTCAACATTAGCAAAGGTTATTCTGTTCCTGGACCATCATGGCTGTGTCTTAAAGCCTGGTACAGAAGAAAAAGTCTTCCAGTTCAAACATGTAAATGAAAGAACAGTTCTGGAATATATCCAAAATCTAAAACAAGGAAAATCTGCTTGTCCTGACAAAATGCCAAAGACAATTTTGAAACATGCTGCAGATGTTACTTTTAAACCATTAACGATAATTTTTAACAGATCATCAAGGTAGGGGACCTTTCCAGACAGTTGGAAAAAAACACGAATTACACCAATTTATAAATCAGGTGCCAAAGATGATATGAATAACTAAAAGCCAATTTCAATGCTGTCAGTGCTATCGAAGTTATACGAACAGATTGTACATGACCAACTTATTGATTTCCTCCAATCTAACAAAGAACTAACGCAGAATCAGTTCGCTTTCCGTAGGCTTCACATGCTACAATCACCTCACTGATTGGTGTCTCTGATCATTGGTACTCGAATATCAACAACAAAAAAGCTAACTTTGCTCCTTTTCTTGACTTGAAAAAGGCATTTGATACCGTAGATCATGAGATACTGATCAGTAAATTAGTAAAATATGTAATAATAGGTAATGAGAACAACTGGTTTAAATCTTATTTAACAAATAGAAGCCAGTACCATTCCATTGATGGTCAAGTGTCTGATATAATAGAAATAGAGTGTGGGATTCCTCAAGGCTCATGCTTGGGACCGCTGCTTTTTATTACTTATTTGAATGATTTTGAGCACTGTCTTTAACACTCAAGAGCCAGCATGTACGCAGACGTTGCTGAGATAACTATATCCTCAAACAACCAAGCAGAGCTCATAGAGACAGCACAAGCTGAGTTATTAAATATTGCAGAATGGATGAGGGTTAACAAACTCAGTCTCAATCCCACAAAAACAGAATGCATGATAACAGATCATCCTCGTAACAGGAAAAAGGAGAATCTTTACCGCAATTATACATAAACCGAGAAAAAATTAAACAGGTTGATAAAACAATACATCTCGGGGTAATAGTTGACGATTCCTTAGGATGGGAAGAACGGTATGAATCAGTTAAGAAAAAGATTGCTAGGGGCCTAGCAGCAATGAAGAAAATTAAGTGTCTCTTTTATCCGATTCTAAAGATCACACACATTTCATAGCCTCTGCAGAACAGATGCATAATCTGAGGGGTTAGCATGTGTAGAGGAGCAAAAATTAAATGAGTAGATAGCTTTCTTTCTGGTAGGCCTATTGCCATGATGACTCTCTATCTCTCTGTATCTCTCTCTCTTTTTCTCTCTGCTTCTCAGTGAACCATGGCTGGTGCACCCCAAGGCTCTGTTATTTCTCCTGTACTATCTATTTGTGTTGTATCACCACTCTTGTACATATTGTAGTATTCTTTCTTTCGCTGATGACACAGTCCTAAGTTCATCTCTTTCATCTGATTCTAAACATCTTGCCTACACTAGTATTTCACTCATTCGCAACATTTCAGTTGCATTTTTCATCAATAATTTGACGACTTTAGAGAAGTGGGAAAAAAGACAACCGGGTTCATTTTAATCATAGAAAGAGTGCTCAAGCTGTCATACCAAGTAAAAGTACTCGTAACTTTCCATTCTTGTACATGAGTGGAAAAACTATCTATTTGCTAGTACTTACATACTGTCATGCATTACCATGTTGCTACCGTAACAGCTGTCTGTGTTTTGCGTTATTTCTAAGAATTCTTTTTTCACTTCATGCACGCTTACTTTCCAACTAATTGCTGGGACTAAATACACCAATGTTCTCTTTCGGGCATGTTTTTATATGTTCTTCTGAAACTCCTTGTGTAATTTTGTAGTTTTTCTCAAGTTCTCAAGTATTGTATCTGATTGTTAAGTCATCAGCGATTTGTTACTTCAACGAAGTTAAACGAATACAATGAAATGTTGGACCCAAGAGGAAGGCCTAGCTAAAATGCAGTATTGCTTTGTTGTATTAACATGACTTTTTCAATTCCAATTGACACAGTTCATGATTATTTGAAGATTTTGCATTGAGTGCTATTATTTTTGTTGACTTTCTTAGACTGTTTCAGACTGACTGTTTCAGACTGTTTCAGTACACGTATTTTTTAAAAGAATTTTTTCAGCTCCAGTACTGAGATTTTCTTACCTTTTTCACGATTCCAGTATCAAGACTTTCTTAAATATTTTCTAGGCAAAAATTCTTCAGTTCCAATTTTTTTACGTATGCACATTAATGGAAGATGAAGAGTTACATGTACAGTTAAATTAATGATAAATCTAGGTAGAGAACAGAAGTTAGGCTGTTAGAGAGTACCCAACATCACATACATGACATTTTGTACACAGAGAAATCAAATTTTAAATACGTAGACTCTAAAAAGCTTTCTGAAGTCTCAGAAATCCAGTACTGAACTTTCTTAACTTTTTGAGCAGCTGAGTACTGCTTTCTTGTAAACCACTTTCTTATAAAAATGGATCTATTGGCTGAAAGTTTTCTCTGCACAAGGTTGCAAGCAGTTATTGCGGGTAATCCCCCATCGATATCCCCGTGAGAAGTATTTACGTAGTCACAATTTTTGTGTTTAGGGCGGTCGTGGGCTTGTTGGTTCCAGCAGACAACGACGATGAGGTTAATCCACAAATAAGCACTTTCATTTCGCAGATTCGTAGGCACGCGATCATGTCTAGTTCGCGGACTTGTCGGTTCTAGGAACTAACATGTCAAAGCATCAGAGCTGCAAATTTGGGTCAATTTCTTAGGTAAATGCAATGCATTGAAGCAACATTAGTGGGGTGAGTAGCCAAGCAGCCCAGCCAGTTCCAGCTAGCTCAGCTGAAGCAGCTCACTCCGCCGTCCTTCGGAAGGGACGTTAAAGTAGGGGTCCCATGCCTGGATGCGGCATACATAGTAGGCCTAAATTAGCTGAAGAAGCTAGGTACAAAAGCCTACTCAAAATAAAGTAAACAACAACAAACAAACAAACAACACCGCAAATCAAGCATTGTGGCATCATATACAGTTTGCGTTTTGGAAAAAGTTGTTTTGAGTTTTGGAGCATGCGCATTATAATGAGTGTCTCTTATCTAGTTCGTTTTTGAATTGAGCCAGCTATGCTCTGTTTAACTGGATACCAATCTTTCCTAGAGAGGAGCCGTTTGATGTCGAAGAAGGAACCCAGCACATCATGAGGTACAAGCCCGTTGCTCCATTGATCGAATCCGGAGCTGTAAAGCTAATATAATGGTGCATGCACCTCGTTGAAGATTAGAGGAATACAAATAAATTACGGTGTATGGCTGCAGATCGTAGATCCTCTTTGCCGTACTTAGCATGTAATGTCAATGCTATTATACTTGTCTAATGCTACGTGCATATTATCGCACGTGCAGTACTTATTGCCTTCATCAAAGGTATCTCAGCTCATTGCTCAAGTTTCCATTGTCCCCCCTTGAATTATATAGCAATTGAAATACCATGCATTTGCTGTATGTTTGCTGTTGAATTAAGCATTCCATTCTGAATATACGACCATTAAAGCAATATTCTTTTTTTTACATGAGTTTATGCCTGCCACAGCATTGCGGAGACCCTTGGGCAAAAGAATAACACGATACTCTCTGCAAGCGAAGTGAGCAGAAATACACGGGTGTCGAAGCCAGGGGTACTGCCCCCCCCCCACGTTTTTCATAAAGTAGTTATGTTTCTCAATTTTTGCCAGAGCTTATCTCCGACCTTGGTGAGCAGGCCCCTCCGCTTTGAAAATTGTTTCGACGCCCCTGAAATATAGAGGGCCTCGGTATCAACCCCAGAAAGTTTCTCCTGGCCGTACTACAGAATGCTCCCCAGACCTTGAAGCCCTAGAACACAGGAACCCCTAAGACTTTGAGGCCCAGGAGCAATTTGCCCATCTGCCCTCTTTCGGTGACCATGGCTAGGAATTTATGTACTTTTATATGCAAATTTGTTAATGTTTAATTATGATATGATTTAGCTAGGGTATTTTTCGTAAATCAACGTTAGGAGAATTTCCTCTAAACAATTTGATCAGAAGTGCTGCTTCGGAGCTGGACATCAATTTGATGCATGGATGATGCTGAAAATAGTTTGTGCCATGTCTACAAAATAGTGTTGTTCATTTCGGTTTTTGCCAACTGAGTATGTTAACTCGTTTACTACAGTTAGATATCAACTTCATGCAATGGATTTAGAACCAGCATCGCTCAATGCACACCATCAGTGTTTATAATAGTCCAAAGACTCTTTGGACTCTGTTCAAACAGTCCTGTCATTCAAGAAGAATTCCTACCAATAATAAGTTTCTTAGTTAGAAACTACTTTTTAGTGTTACTGGATTAACAATCTGGGCCTACCATTAACTTTAGACACCGTATCGTTGCCTATATTTCCATACTAAGCATTCTGGGCCTAACGTCAATTTTATGCACATGTATTTCCATGCTTTTGTGGCGACATCTTCTAGCGTTTCTACATCCTAGTTATTGTACATTTTAGTAGAATTGCACAAGAAAGAGTACTTGATGTTTTCACACGTTATTGCCATTAGGCAATGCAACACACTACGTTTCTTTATACCCTGGATATCTGCAGAATACGTATGAACACTTTTGTTCGTTCCCATATATATTCTATGCTTCATTAATTTAAAAACTTGTACAACATTTTTGGATTTCCTAAATTTAACAGCTAGAGACCAGTATATTTTTTAATTTAGCAGATCTACATGGTCCACTGCTCAGAATTTGTAACATGCCACTAAACATACCTTGTTTCTGACACATTTTTGTTACTTGTGTACAAATACCGAGGGTGTGCTGCCAAGGAACTGGGGGGGTAGCATCTCTTGCTTTTATATCACTTGTTTTTAAATTCTGCATGGGAACCTGATATTTGAGGTGGGAAGAATGCAAGATTAAATGGGCTCTAAATTAGAGGAATATTGACGGTTTTTGCCAATATAAATACGTAATTCATTTTGTTGCGCATGCGCTTTAGTTGGTGATTAACGTGTAAATTTGTTTTATGAAGCCATTTATCAGCTAATATTGCGTTTTTTAGGTTTTGTATGCAAAAGTGAATTAATGATTGTTTTGAAGTATAAATATGACTTATCTTTCTTTTCTCAATCTGCTTTGGACTTATTGTGAGGACGATTCACGACTCAGTTATTGAGAACTTTGAAGGATCGGAATGTTTCAGGCGTATATGCTTATACACACTTTTTTATGAAACTAAAGTTTACAAGAAATTCAAGCTCAAAATCGCTGAAATTTAAGAATAATTTAAGAATAATGCAAGGCTCAGGCTTCACCAAGACTAACAATTTTTTTGTACATGTTTTTTTGTATAAGAAAAAAGTTTATAAGAAAATGAGGCTTAAATGGTCAAAATCTTATGAAGAACTTTAGAAGATCATGAGGCTCAATGTCCAAAATTTAGTGTTTTTTTGGTCAAAAATCGATATTTCGTCGTTATTGCATTCAAAATGTCAGGGATGGAATTCAAATTCAAGTATACAATATTAATATCGAAAGTGTAAACCATTCTAGCCAGTTTATTTCAGTAAAAGTAAAGAAAAATTTAAGAATACCTCAGGCTCAATTTCTGGAAATGTTAAGAAAATTGAGGCTCAGGCAAAATAACGGTTTTCTTATAAAAAAAACCGAGTATTTAAGTTATAGTACTGCTTGTAGAGTAACTTTCACTATCGATAGGATCTTTTATTATTCTGCTCCACTTTTATTTTGCTTTATGATAAAGTAAGACATCTGTAAAGATTTTAATATAATCGTATGATTTTCAGACGTAGTTACACTCTCGATATTTGAGAGTAATTTCAGACTAATCTAAGGCTCAAAACCGAAGAAAATTTAGTAGTATTGAGGTTTTAAGTTAACTTTTTCCTAACTATGCTTTTATACGCGCAAATACAGTACAATAGAAAAATTATGATAATGAGAGCTTTCAGACATGTTTATCCACCATTTCTGGATCCATGCTAACTTTTCATTAAATTGAGCGTAATTCGTAACCAGCTCTCAATCCGTTACTCGCCTTTATGGTTTTCTGTAACGGTGGTACTGTAGGCATCTTTGACACGAAGGCCTTACGAAGGTTTACAGGATTCAAGCCAGTATACCATTAATCTCCATATTTTGCTGTTCTTTAAATATTAATCAGCAGATTTTCGTTTCTACTGTTAAGAATTTATCGCAGTGTCACGAACTTTTTCGTGACCAGATTTTAGACAGTGCTTTATTGTGGTAAGTCTTCTTTCAAAACAAAGTTAGAATTGACCATTGGAATTGACAGACAATACGTTCTCTCCATGTTTAAGCCTCTCATCACAGATTCCCTCCAGGTTTAGTTCACACTGGAAAAACAAGCTTTTTTATACTGCGATAGAAAAGGGTTGGAACTTGATCGCCTTACAAATAAGTTTCTGACGAGTTCTGGAAAACAATATCAAATTCTGTGCTTGAAAGCGACAGCAGATGCGAAATCTCAGCTGTTTTGTTATGGAAGTTGACTCTAATATCAAACTCAGTATGGAAGTGCAATCCGAAGAGCGCACATACTGTGCTACTTCTTTCAAGTGGGCGACGATTTCATTTCATTTCATATCACATTTTTAAGGAGGGTGTCCCTTCAGTAATAACTTATTTTCAAGGGGCCCTCCACCGTTTCTACGGTTTTGGAGGTAGCGTTTGCTGAAATTGATGCTTGCAAGAGGGGACACTTATTGTTTATGTAGAATCTCAAGGTGCTTTATAAATGTTCTGCAGTTGAAAAGGGTAAACTACAGAGAATATGCTGAAGAGTTACCCTGAAGAGTTGCCCTCTGTATAAGCATTTGAAAGGTTACCCTCTATAAACAGAATTCTGATATTCAGTTATCTAGACTGTATGCGCGCTTTTTGCAAGGAACAAGTTTGTACTGTAAGAGCGAAACGACTCGATTTTTTCCTCAACATTTGATCTCAAAGTTGAGCGGTGGTTGAGCGTAGTCGAGCATGTGTGGCCAAACGACTCGATTTCTCGCTCAACTTTTCTCTCGACTTTTCAACTAAAAGAAGATGAGGCTCCAAAGTTGTTTTTCTTGCCCGAAGTTGATATTACGTCATTCTTGCATTCGAAGTGTTAAAGATTTGTAGAATGTAAATTCGGATTTACAAGATTATTATAGACGGGGTAGCCCGTTTTAGCCAGTTCTATTCCAGTAAAAGTTAGGAAAATCTTTAAAATCTCTGCCTAAGATAGGAAACATCAGTTATGTTGATGCACACGCAAATAAATAGTTTGCCTCTACAAAACATGTAGAGTCATAGGGTCTATTGGAGGGTGGCAGAGAGCGTCAAGAAGAGAATCTATGGTATACGGGATTATTATTTCAGCCCTCCGTTCATGTTAGCTCCCCCCGTCAAGAAATTGTCCTTATTTCCACTTCATCTGATGTTACAGCCTGCAGCTGCTACTCACTAAGTTATCTTCCAATTTGATTACTACATTAGTAATACAGTGCCCTGTTAGTAACAGTTTCAGGTTATTATTTCATTTTCTGTCCTTTTGAGGTCTAAATGACAACGTAAGCGTCATTGCCAATCGAAAGATTAAGATTGTCATATTCCCCTTAAATACTTTTATTGTGTCGAGTGAATATATTTTCTTTACAAAAAGATTAGGAGATTCTTATCTTTGCTACTGATTTCACTAGTATAAGACAGTCGCAGAATATTGCAATCTCTTATTTGCGAGATTTTTAGCAGCTGCAGATCTAAATAACCTATTGTCGTAAATCTTGGTATTTTCGGAGAATTTTAAATATTAAAGATTTAATAGCATGGCTCAGCTGCTATTTACTTGTTTCATTTTCCATTTTTCAAAATGTTCGTAATCTCTTTATTGTCTGCGCTTTTGCGGTTACGTCATCGTTGGCTGATGGTTTACCAAATTTGATAGCTACCAAAGCCTTTCGTGAGACAATTACAATCCACGACATACACGGTTTTTTTTATAAGAAACCACTTTATAAGCAAACTAGTGCTAGACAGCCTAAAATTGAAGAAACTTTTAAACTACTGTACAAGGAGAGAGCTAATATAGATAAATAGCACATTGAAATCGCTACCTGGTTCAACGTAAAGCTGTATCAAAACCAATGTGAATATGACATTGCTTTAGAATTTGACTTGCACTGACGCATTTTGTCTGTTATCGTGCAAACAGGTTGCTTCAATCACGTTCTGCGTACGTTTTCACAACAATTTAGTTCGCTGAATTAAGAAATTTTAGAACTAAAGTGTAGCCAAAAATTATTAAACTTTCACTACCAAGCACTGAACTAGGTTTCTCATAAAAAACGTGTACATAGACTCTGTATTTCAAAAATCTATGGCCATTTCCTTTGCAGTTAAAATTGGTATGGCTTTTATCTGAAGTGGGGTCAAATCTAGCAAGTACACATTTTTTTATATAAAAAGCAGTTTGTACGAATATCATGGTTCAGAATTGCAGAAATTTAAAACAATGCAAGGGTCAAGAACAATGATTTGAATATATGTAGTATTTTCATTTCGAACGAAGTTACACCAAGAATAATTTAAAAATAAATCCTAGGCGCAAAACTAGAAAAATTTAAGAACATTTAGGCCCAGTAAAAGGTAGAAGTTTCTTATTTAAAAAGTGTGTAACTCTTTAGCAAAAAGGGAAATACGTGATTTATTGTTTAGATTCATTAACATTTGGTGCAAACTCATTTTTTAATATTATGTCTTGAATATGAATATAAATTTAGAAAATTTACTCAAGTTCGTCGCGCTGTTTCTAGAATGCATTACAAATTAGAATTTCAAAGCACGCTGGTTCATAAAAGGTTTGAACTATGAGCATTTATACATTTATTGAACTTCGATTAAATCACATTTCGCTACAACGACAGTAATTTTTCTACTTTTCTGAATATTAGGTCGTAGGCTCTTCACCCCC
>WIPJ01000174.1:183808-211698 GCA_018155075.1 Cassiopea andromeda
CCCTCACTTTCGTTCTTGATCTTACCACCTCGTTTCTGATCTTGTCTCTTCGCGTGATGTTCAGCATTGCTCTCTCCATGCTCCTTTGGGCCACTGCGAGCTTCTGTCTCTGGTGGCTTGTCAGTGACCATGTCTCCGCCCCGTATGTCATTGCTGGTAGTATGACTGTGTCCATCACCTTCTTCTTTAGACACATGGGCATCCACATAGACAAATGGCAAGCACTACAGAAATATCGGGATTACTAGTACCCCTTCGTAATTCTTTTAGATGCAATAGGGAGTAACTGCTCCGCTGGACCTGGAAAATTGCCAATGAGCCAATGATATACTATAAACTACGGAAGTCGCTTCTTCCATGTTATACACGTTTTTTTCTTTATAAGAAAATCATTATTTTGCCTCAGCCTCAATTTTCTTAACATTTCCCGAAATTGAGCCTCAGATTTTCTTAACTTTTTCTTAACTTTTACTGAAATAAACTGGCTAGCGTGGTTTACACTGTCGTTAATAATATTGTAAACTTGAATTTGAATTCCATCTACAACATTTTGAATGCAATAACAACGAAATACCGCTTTTTGGCCTATAAAAAAAATAATTTTGGAAATTGAGCCTCGTGATTTTCTTACGATTTTCTTAAGATTTTGACGATTTGAGCCTCATTTTCTTATAAACTTTTTTCTTATAAAAAAGAAAAGGTGTATTGCTAATCGATAACAACAACAACAACAACAACAACAATGTTAAACGAATACGATGTCCTATAAAACTATTCAACTGCCAGTAGCACAAACTAGCTTCCTGTTTTGTTGAAATAATCGTTTTTTACAGGTGAAATATACCATCCTTTTTTATTTATTTACGGATCTAATAGAGGTCATTAGCATATCTCCAGCAAGCCTTCTTTTAAGGCAATGAGCTCTAATAATGACAGTAAAAATCAGCTTCAATACGCGTCTTTTTATAAGACAGTGGTTTATAAGAAACTAGCACTCAGCTGCTCAAAAAGTTAAGAAAGTTCAGTACTGGATTTTTGCGACTTAAGAAAGTTTTTTAGTGTTTATGTATTTAAAATCCGACTTATCAGTGTACAAAATGTCATGTTTGTGATGTGGCTACCCTTTTAGTGTTATTGACTAATACTTTATTATAGTAAACATGAAAGATAAGACTGTGTATTTTCCAATATCTCCGTTATTTCAAAACCAGACTGAATTTAAGCTAAGCTGATAAACAAACACAAAAAACTTAAAAGCCAACACAACGGGATGCTATAATCAGACAAAGCATTCCATTACCATCCGTATTATTATGTAAATAATGGTTATAATGTCACTACACCCTCTAACAGTTTAAATTCTGTAATTTACTAAGATTTAGCATCATTTAAAGTGTGCATGGAGCTGTTTATCTTTCACAGTAAAGTGCATACGCAAAACATTGGACTTCCTGCTAGCAGTCCCTCACCCCAACCCCAACATTTCCCATCGAATTTTGACGAAGTAGGAAATTGATTTTGGCGAGAGCTGTGTGGGGTGGGGGACTTCGTTCCTAGTCTCTCCTTGGCGCCGCAAATTGCTGGAATACCTATCCTTTTGTCGACTCCATCCCTAACTTAGGTTGTTAATCATAAGGTATTGAAAGCCTTATTTGGAGCTGATTAGCATTTCTTTCACAATATTTTGGAGTAAATAAAGTTTGACGTAACAACAAGGGGGAATGGTCCCGCATCCCGGCATTGTTGGACATTGGTAGATGGTGGGGAAGGTGTGATATACTTAGCGCTATCGCATGGAAGTCGTAAATGTGAAGGCCTCCGCCATAGCCTCCTCTCGTTATTGTGGAGGAGCAGCAGCAGGTTGCTAAGATATTTGAAACCGCAGATCACGCAGAAATGACAACAACCGCTAAAATCAAAGTTCAATGACAATAAACTGAGGAGTTCTGCCACAGTACGAAGCTTGATACTGAAGGTAAATGGCTTATTTAATATTAACGACCCAGTTGGGCTGCTTAGATTTGGTTTGAGCTCTTGCTACTTCTGACTTTTGTTGTGAGTATCTTTAGAGCTGCTTGTAGAAGTAGGCCTACTGGCCTAATAGGCCGGATGATTTTTGCCTCCTCTGTGTTGGATATTAAATACATGTGTACATTTGGGTGTTTGTTTCTATGTGTGTGTACTCTTTGTTTGCATTTGGGCGTATGCATATGTATTCTAGCTGAATTCTTTCTAAATTTATCTTTTGAAAGCTAGAATAGCAGACTGGATTTTCTTAACAGTAGTCACAAACATATAGAAATTTTATCAGAATCACTGAGAGCCTCAATCGTGTTTATCTCTGTTGAATCAGGACAAATTGGACTGAAAAAATGGAACCATATTCCCAAGCAGAGACCCTCCAGAAGCTTGAACGGTTGACACAACTTGAAACTATGGTTGCAGAGTTAAGAATACGGATTGAGAAGTACCGGACCATGTATGAAACTATTAAGACAGAACATGCTGATCTTGAAGAGGTATCACCATAGTCTTTATATAGAGGTCGCAGCAAAAGTGATTGAAATGCTTAATATAACTGATTTTTGAAAGCTCTGTGTTGTTGGACATATGCCATGATACCCGTCAGTAGAGATTGTAGCTGAATCTGTATTGGTTCCTTGGCTTCAACTTACCCATGCCATTTTTCTTGATGGGGCCCCTGTTATGTCTCCAGATCACAAAGTTTTACTGAAACCCAGACTGTGTAGTTTTAGCATAGATGGTTATTGTATGAGAAAGTGATCTGGCAAATTCTCTGAAACAATCTTGTTGTACTACAAGCTTTCTTTCAAAGTGTTTTCAATGTTTTCATTTAATCTATGGTATTTGTTTTTGCACTTAATTGTTGAACAATTTGCTACCAAGCTTACTCTATCAATTCTTCATTCCTTTTGATGTACATCTTGTATGCCATTCCCAGGTTAAAAGTAGGAAAGAAAATGAACTTACATCAGTGAAAGATGAGATGCTTACAATGCAAAAGCGTTTTCAAGAGCTGTTAAATCAAGCAAGAATGGAAACAGATGTGAAAATTCAAGAATGTGAAGAACTTCGAATGCATGTAGGTTTCCAAATTGTAATGCCACAGTGTTTAAATTTTTATTTTATAGCTCTTTTCAAAGGCAGGCCTTGCCATGAGCAAAAACTGCGCATGTGGCAATTGACATGCACAAATGGTTCTAAGTGTATGATTGCACTACTAAGAACATCTTTACATATGCACAATCAGGTCAAATCCAGAAAAAAAGAAAAGAATTTTACAGTGCAACAAAGATGAAATTAATCAAACAATTTAGTTCAATGAGGAAGCTACCTTTGTATAAATGATAACTGTAAAAGCACTTCTTCTTCATCATACTAAACGCTGCTCCTGATAGTCACAAGTAAATGATGATTGTGGTGAACATGCTAGAGTGTAAAGTATGAAGATACACTAAAGGCAATCACCTTTCTAAAGGACAAAATCAGAGTTTGAAGTCACCAGAAAGCTTTAAAGAACACCTATTTGCAAATTTTATCAATCACAAGTGCAGTTTGCTTTGCCTGTGTGTGGGCACATGCCTGTATGATCTAACACGCTATGTGAAAAGGTCTGACAAAGCAATTATTTTTTATTTTTTTGAAGTGACTGTGATTCTGTAACTGTCTAGATACTATCAGTTTTTGTTTGAAGTACTTGGTCTCTTTCAACTTAGTTTTATCTTACTATTATGATATATTATAACTTGAAATAGTTTATGTAATGTTTCTTACATTTCCACAATATGATAAAATACAATACCAAAAGATAGGAAAATATGCAAGCAGAGCTCAGTTAATCTTGTTTCATTTCTCTAGGTCCTAACTCCACAACGAGTGGAAGTATTGAGGGTAAAATTGCAAGAAGAAGCAGAGGCATCATATAAACAGGTTTGAAAGTACTTTTAAACTCATCAAATGTCCAGAGTTTTGTCAACTGTTTTGGCATAATGGTCAACAGGTGTTGGAAATTGAGAAAGTGTTGCTAAGTTATTTTGTCTTTAGATTGCTGTAAGGATGTAGTTTGCTTTCAAATTAAGAAATTTTGCACTTTCATCTCCATTTGAATTAAAGGAAAGCTTGGTAGCAGACACAACATAACCCAAATTAATAATCTAGTTTTTTGAAAAAGCTTTTCATAGCAATTATAGTTGCTTTTAACAGCTCTTGAATAAAATGATTTATGATGCACCTGGATGCCATTAATTCTTGAGCAATTCAGTACTTTCTAAGTTTTGCCTCTCAGAGCTTAACACTTTGCAGAAATTATAATGAAAGAGACTTAGCTAATAGTACCTGTTCACAGGCTCCCTTTTCTGTTTCTGTTTCTACTTAACATTGAGTCTCATGGTCTTCCTTTATCCCTACAACTTGTTACCCAGTGTCATGGGCATAAAATTTTGAGCATAGCACAAAAATTTAAAACAAGCACAGTCTTTCACAACTTTGCTTTTGTTTCATTGTTATAAGCAATTTGCCATTATTGTAACATGATGCCAAAGACCAGACTTTCTATGAAGAATATCAGTGTTATACTTTATTGCCCTTTAACTGCACCACTGTTGTTTTTCACTGAAATTATCTCCTTGAAGTTGTCTTCCCCATCCTTCCACAGCAGGTGTACCTTAATTGCTTTTTCTGCTAATAATTCTGCTTTTTCCAATCTTAGTTTTGGTGCAATAGGTGCTGTCTCCTTGGGGCTGAAATGGGTATTAAAGCTTGGGGATTTCACTACTGTGCCTAGAGGATACCCTCAAAAATCAATTTTTTAAACCAATAGAATCTCTACATTAACTTACTTTCTCTCTGTTTCTGGAGTCCATTAAATCACAACAAATCTTCTTCTAGCACCCTTTCAAAATAGCCGTCAATCTGTTCTTAGCTGGCTCTCTTGGCTGTCATTCTAAGTTGATTCCATTGCTGGAAGAATGTTGAAGCTATGCAAAAAGTAGCACAGGAAAAGTGCATGAATTATATTCTGGCATGCATTCTCATGTTTATGTTGTTTGTTTCATTGTAGAAATTGGAAACGGCTGATCTTGAACTTGATAAATACAGGAGTGATTTCAACAAGCTAAGATACGAATACTCATTTTTAAAGTCGGAGTACGAGCATGAACAGGTAGTTATTGTAGCAAACTTTCATATGCACTTTTTTATAAGAAAACCATCATTTTGCCTGAGCCTCAATTTTCTCAATTTTTCCCGAAGTTGAGCTTGAGATTTTCTTAAGTTTTTCTTAACTTGTACTGAAATAATCTGGCTAAAATGGGTTACGCTTTCGTTATTAATATTGAATTCAAATTCCATCTTTAACATTTTGAATGCAATAACAACGAAATATCGATTTTTGGCCAATTTAGCACTAAATTTTGTAAGTTGAGCCTTGTGATTTTCTTAAGATTTTCTTAAGATTTTGACGATTTGAGCCTCATTTTCTTATAAACTTTTTCCTTATAAAAATCGTGTAATTGCATTCTTTGTTCACTTGTTATTATCCCTTCTTAGTAGCTTCCAGCCAGACTGTATGTTAAGTAGTGCGCGGGGAATATATTCCTGATGCCATTTTTAGTGTTTCCACCGGCGCACGCACCAAAATTTGGTGACAGCTTTATCTAAGGTATTATTATGACTAGTTCCACCCATACACGCGCCAAACATCAGAATAAGGAATATTCTGTGATCACACTTATGTGAAAGTCTATTCGTGAAGCCAATTTCACTGCTTCCACCCGCGCAATCCCTATTTGCGGCGTTATTGTTGCAGCTTCAACACGCGCACGCGCCATAGTCTGGTGACGCTTCCCCGCGCAGAAATCAAAGAATGCAAACTGGGCTCCCAGCTTCAGAGCACGAAAAACTCGAGCAAAAGGTTAGTTTTTACTCTACCGGATGCACGTACAAATCTAGAACTTCCCGCTTGAGATATTGTATGTTTAGCAAACTGAATATCGAAAGCGGCTCACGAACTTTTCCAGAAATTTTCATTGATAAAATTAAAATATTCTTGTTTCCGGCATCTGAAAAAGCCGATGTTGGCTTGTTGTGGTGGCCACCCATTCCGTTTCGTAGAGTTTTTGTATTTGAATGAATGAAAAGTTTGGATCAACAAACTAGTTCTCTAATCAGTGCCAAAATGCTTCCTGCTTTCTTGAAAACTCAGTGTTTTAGCGTTTAGCAGTATTTCCCTCGATTCTGGATATTCAATAATTTGTGGTACGGCTTGAATAGCTTTACTTCAGAAAACAGGCTCTAAAGTGCTGGTGCAGTGCCATTTCAAATAAAAACCACAATTTTGAAAATGACTAGGCACATCATTCAAGGCTCATACTGAACCTGTATAACCTTGATTTCATTTTATAATATTTATACAGGGTAAAACATTCAGCCAACTGGTTTACAATGTACCCTGTTAGAAATAAATACTTACAAAAGAAAAGAATCTAAATTTACACGTAAATCAAAAATAAAACTACAATCAATAAGATCTATACAGCCGTTATTAAAGTGTATACAAAATTGTAGACATGGTCATGATATGGTATTATGTGATATGAGAGAGAATTATCTAGATGCAAGGTTTGCTATGCTTTTTTGAAAGTTTTCAAAGTCGAGGACAATTTTGATTCTAGGCTGAGACGATTCCACGCTGTCGCACCTTTATATGAAAAGCATTTTTGGCCATTTGCAGATTTTCGCATGGGAATTTCTAAATCAGATCTAGTATTGCGTAGTTCTCTCTTATTTGTATCCGAGAATCTAGAGTCTTGAAAATGAGCCATTTTTGCAAAAAGTCAGGGAAAACCTGGAATAGCCAGAGAATCTTCTATAATAATTATCAAGTCAGGGAAAGTCCGGAAAACAAATTGCTTAGTCTACATATCGCTTTCATAATTTATGCATGGTTGTTTGTAAAGTGGATGCTGTATTTGTTGTCAGTAAATGCGACGTTTACCGGAGTGATGGCCCAGTGGTAGAGCGTCTGCCTCACAACCGGTAGGTCGTAGGTTCGAGCCCCGGCCGAGTCATACCAAAGACTTTAAAAATGGTACTCACTACCTTCTTGTCTGGCGCTCGACATATGAGAATGGAGTGGGAAAGTTAAACTCGCGGAGCTACCAGTGGACCAGCCCCCCCCCGCTGTAGCCTTCACTGCATTCGCAGATGCGTGGCCTAGGGCTATAGAAACGGAGATAGGGGCCGCCCTATGTGCCATTGGGCGCGGGAAAGGACTTTGACTTTTTTGACTTGAAATGCGACGTTAATTCTCTTGCATAGTGCTATAGCAAGTATTTCTGTAGTACCTATCTATTAGGCTCCACTTTTAAAACCAATTTTTGTATGTGAAATGGGGTCAGGGATAAGTGGGTGTTTTGACTATCAGTCAGGGAGAAGTCAGGAAAATTTGATTCGCGTATTGACTATGAACCCCAGGCGCGCAACTAGGAATTTTTGAGGGCATGGGTCCATCCACGAAAATGGGCGCATTTAAAACTTTTCAAAGAGGATGCAGCCTCTTCAAGTATTGCTTTTCAGATTGATAAGTGGAGGAAATACCGTGGGAGGTTTAGAGATTTACTGATATTATTGCTCTGATGGCCAGTGATTCTTATTGCCATTTCTTATCACGGCAGAGAATGGAAAGTTCTTTGGAACGCATCTTTTCAATGTTGGGGAAACGCCCATTTAAGCAGAGTGAAACGCCCTTTTGAATAGAGAGAGCACTACAATAAAGGGCACTTTCGTTCTACCGCTGAAAAGAACAGGGGTCCAGACCCCCAAGACCCTACCTTTAGTTGCGCGCCTGAACCCAGTCATGGAAGAAAATAATTATCTTCAGGGAGATAAATAATGTCAGGGAATTCATAATCATCACCATGATGTTTTTCAATTGATGAGTGAACGAATTCTATGAACCTCTATGTACGATAGAAGAGATGTTTCTCTATGACTTATCATTTTAAGTAGATCTGAGTAGTTACGGTTTGAGGAATATGCCCCCCTCCTTAATATCGAGTCAGACCTAGAAATTGCACGCTGCAATATGTCGAGAAATCACTATGTTGTTTTGGTGTCCCTTAGAAGTTGTTGTCGTGAAAATGTTAAATAGTTGTCTTCCTTTTTGCAGAATAGAACGAAGACCATCTTGGAGGAGCTAAGGGCACAGCATCAAATAGAGGTTTGAACTATACTGTATTTGGTAGTTTCAAATAGTGTAGAGTTTGAGGAGGAGGCCAATCATTGTCAGAAAGTCATTGCATAGAATGCCACTGGGATATTAAAGTGTTTTAGGCCCAAGTCTGTTGAGCGGGAAGAGTCTAGACATGGCTATATAGTGAGCAGCGGTCACACTACTATTTGGAGCGTAGGCCAACAATATCGCATCATCTATTTCAGCATCAATCTAGTTTGTTGAAGGAAGACTAGAATTGAGTTTATTTCCGAAGTTAAAGTTCGTCTCAACATGCGATCTGCTATCACGAAATCTTATCAGGTTCCCTCGCTTTGCAGACCAGAGAAAGAGAGTCACTTTTTTATATTAGGGCCAATATCACACCCTTACCATTTCCTGCCAACTGTCTTTTGATCTGCTGTTCCTAGAACCGGATAAGGTTCCACAAAGCCCTGAATTAACTATGAATTACCATGGAATTACCCTGTTTTGAATAATAGGACAACATAATCAAACTAATCGCCCGGAAATCCACGTTTCCCTAATGCTTGCTATATGAGCAATCAGATCAAGCTGGAATTTTGGTTGTAAAAAACATCGGTAAAATTTTCAAATGCAATGGTCGAGAGGCTGGCTATCGACAGAAGTACACGTTGCTTTTTATTTGTAAGAAAGTAGTTCTAAAAAGTTAAGAAAGTTCAGTGCTGAATTTTTGAGACGTAACAAAGTTAATAAATGTGTACGCCTTTAAGAATTCGATTTACCTGTGTATAAAATATTATATATCTTATGTTGGCTGTTCTCTAGCAGTTTAAATTCTGTAATGTACTAAGATTTTTCATCATTTCAAGTGTACATGGAGCTTTTCCACTTTCCATTGATGTGCATGCGCAAAACATCGAACTCAGAAATGTTCACTAAGAAAGTCTAAAGAAAGTTTTGATATTAGAATCGTGAAAAAGTTAACAAAGTTTCAGTACTCGGCCAAAAATCCTTTCTTATTAATTAAAAAAACGTGCAATTTCGTTTTCTCTTCTACAAAAGATGAGCCACTAGCTAATGGTAGCATTCTACACAAGCAACAACATGATTCTTTTTGAGAAAGTGGTTCGTAAGAACGGTTTATGAAAAACTTCTGAGAAACGGTCATGTTTATAAGATTTAAAGGATTAAAAACACTGTCTTGATGGACCACTTTCTGAGTTTCTTATATAGCTAGGTGGACCAAGCTCTTAGTTTCTTATAAAATGAGTATAAGAAATAGGCCTCTAGCTATCAATTTACTGCTACACTGTTGGTCGTATCAGTTTAACAATTAGGTGTATTTTTATTGATCAATTATTTCCTTAGATCGAAGTCTTGAATAAAGACAAGGAAGACCTCATCGATCAGCTTCGACGAATGGACGAGCAGAATGATGCGCAGAAAATACGTATTCTACAAAAAGACAACGCCCAGGTCTCTTATCAGTCCAATTAAACCATCATTTAATTCATTCTTTTACCGTATATTGAAAAGTTGAAACGTAAGGCAATCCAAAGATGGTCACGGCACCATTCCGATGTTTCATTGTTTTCAGGAGAATCATTCATTTAACACTTAAATGTCTTGACAGTTTCGTGCAGTAATGCCTTTGAGAAAAGCTCAAATTTCACTTTTTTGAGCTTAGATAAAAGAAATTTTCATCACCCATGAATTGGCACAACTTAGAGAGTACGAATTTTTAAATGTCGTTGATTTCATGCTTTTTGCTCTTCGTTGAAATTCAGTTAGATACCTCACGCAGCGGAAACAGTAAACAAAGTTATGATAATGCCTCTTCTACTTTATTGCAGCAACATTTTTATTGATATGTCACCAAATAAGAAACATCAATTTGAAAAAATTCAAATGCGATGTTAACAGATTATAAATGGTAAAGAGATAGTGTCAAACTACCATCAATAAACCACACCAGAAATAGAATGTGTGCAATTGAAGTTTTCAAATATTTGAATAGAATTTTACCACCTGATTATAAAGAATACGTTAAACGTTTGGATTACTGCAAAGGCACTCGTGGAAATGATCATAGCTTATTGCTTCCAAAAGTAAGATCTGAAGCAGGTAGAAAAACGTTAGGATTTTTGGGTGCTAAGATTTTCAACAAACTTCCTAAAAATATGAAGACCGAATCATCAATAGTTTAATTTAAGACTGCCTGCAAAGATTTTAACTTTGACTTCTAGCACCTAATTTTTCATTTGGATTTAATGCTGTTTAAATTTGTCGATTTGTACATAATTTGATCTTAGTTCTTTTAGGTAAACAGGTCCTTGATTGAAAGCAGCAAATGCACATTGCTGAACAAGATAGTCTTTATAAATATTGTTAGATTATTAATATTGAACTGAACTTTTGCACTGAATGATGATTGTAAATGGAGAATAGACTCTTGCATACAGTGTTTTTAAACTGTTTTAATAAAAAAATAGTTTACAGTTCGCTAGCTATTAGGTATTGTTTCTAGTTTCCATATATTTATCTCTTTGCTATACAAGTTTTTTAAGAATAAGTTGATAAGAAACTGAGGCTCGGAATATAAAAAATCTTAGGAAAATCTTAAGAAAGTTACAAGGCTCAAGTTACAGAGTTCAGTTTCTTTACTTGCCAAAAATCAATGTTGCTTTATTTTTGCATTCAAAGTATTTAAGATAGAACTTAAATTCGAGTTTGCAAAATAAATAGAGACAGAGTAACTGGTTTTAGCCAGTGTATTCCAGTAAAAGTTTGGAAAATCTTAAGAACATCTCAGCCTCAATTTTGGGAAAGTTATGAAAATTGAGGCTCACGCAAAAAAGTGGTTTCTTCTTTAAAAAAACGTGTATTTAGGTGTTCATTGATTATGAAAACCCTCTCAAGCGTTACTCAGATTCTCTTTCTTATATAGATAATCTTTTAAGATAAATCTTGATATCCATATCTAATTTCACACGAATATGAAAAATAGAGAGCTTTGCCATATTATCACGAAGAGATTCCTCTTTTATTTCCTTAATACTCTTGTAGACATCTTTTCTTCATAATCTTGTTTTGCCAATTGCTTCGAAGGTTTTTCTTGCTAAGCCAATTGAATTGATTAATTCTTTTTTCAGCTTAATATGAAGGTGAAAAGTCTATTGGACGAACTAGATGAAATTCGTGAAAAGCGTGAGGCATCTGGACTTCAGTCTGACCATGTATGTTTACTTATGTGCATAAGGTTTATTGCCCTGAAATGTAATTAGATTGAAGTGCAAATGAAATTGATTAACATGTAAAGCTATTCAGAGGAGAGATTCAGAGACAGAAGAGAGAGAGAGAGAGAGAGAGAGAGCAAGTTGACAATCATATGTATGATAGGCCTTTCTTTTCTAAATTACATTTCTTGAAAGAATCTCAGTCTAATTTTGTACAGGACTCCCACACTTCCTTAAAAGTCCTTAAAGAAAAGAAAATATCTTTTAAAATTCTTAATTATTATTTAACTTATCAAAATCTTCTTGAATCTCCTTAAGAAATGTAATTTTTAATCGCAACTGTGATACTTTGTAAAGGAGAATGTTATGTAAAGAATTTCACGCCAGTGGAGCGCAAAAGCTTTTTTAAGGAAAAGTCTGATATTTTCTACTGCAATTTGGCTTTAAGGACTAGCTTGATGAGGTCGATCTTGTGTGTTCTGTTAGTAACGAAGGGGCAAATATCATATAACCTTATATCTCCTTAATTATTATGGATTTTGTCGAAATTGAAGTAACTTCTTAAAAATTGCTTAAAAAGTCTCCTTTTTCTACTTAAAATTCTTATTTTTTAAAGAAAAAACGGCGTGGAAACCCTGTTTTAATAATTCCATTGCCTAAGCGTTGCACTATTTAACAACCAACCATAGCATCCCTCAATGACAGTATTCAAGCATCAAAGGAATTACATCCCTCCTTATGTATACATGTTGTTCCAAATATCCTTTTTATTGTACTACCCAATAATGTTTTCTTTAGGTATCACGATTACAAGCTAGGCAACTGACAGAGTTATCAGGCCATTGTAAATCACTGGAGGTAAGTAAACATAATTTCTATTTCCAATCATTTCGTTCCACTTTTGGTAACAGTTTCTATATAGAGTCTAAAGCTGATGGAACATATTTAGAGAGCCAGCAGTTGTTTTCTGGGAAATGTAAGAATTTTTTGTAATAAACCACCTTGGTCAAGACTATAAAAATTCTGGGAGCTTTTGCAACAAAATCCCAAAAGAACTTTTAAATCTCGAATGCACATATAAGTGTTGATATATTATATAAAGTGGACTCGATGCTTTTAAATTAGCATCTTACTTTCACATACATAATGTCTCTCTTGCTTTCTTTGCACTTTTTGACCTATTGATCTAGAACCAGCTGATGAAAGGCGTTTTCCATTCATAAGGGCAGCCTCTGGAATGGATTAACCCAATGGGCAATAGCGTCGTACAACGATAATCTTTCTTGAATGCCAAGTAGTTTGAATAGGCCTAGATATTAGTACTGTTCAACGCTACTGGCATCTGCAACCTTAGTTTGTAGAAAGTGAAAGATGGTTTGTCTCATTAAAGATAGTTTTTCTCGTTTTTGAGACCTTGTTTTTTACCGTAAAGTGAAGCAGAATTGTGAACAGTGATACTTCTCTTCCTTTGGTAATTTTTCAAGTCAAAATATGAAGTTAAAGTTAAGAAACTACTATGAAACTTTTGTTTTAACAATTTGGTGAAATGTGGACTAAAAGTAAGAAGCTTTAAAAGCTATACTTTGAGTTAAGCTTTTTATGAAAGTAATTTGCATATTTTGACTTCACAAAAGTAGGAAACCTGGGGTACAAGTGGCACATACCCCCTTGGCTTTTCTAATTGTTTTACCCCTTTGCAGTGTACAAAGTTGCCGTTTCTTTGCTTGTATGGGTGCCCCTGGAAACTACTATCCTCTGCTTCTACTGTACTTCCCACCTCCTTTCCTAAATTGTTTTCAACTTTTGATGTATCAGATGTTTGACTTTGATTAATTGTTAATTGCCATTCTTCTAAAGATGGAAAGGGATGGTTTGAAAATGCAGTTGGATCGAGTGCAAAATGAACTGGAACGTACAACCAAGCAACAGGTGTGATTACAATATGATGACCTTCTTATGTTTAGCAGAGTTTAATGGAAAGTCAAAGGCTAGTTTGTTTACTCTTTGGCAACGACTAGTAGCCCCCCATTGGAGATTTTTGAACATTTCACCGCCTATTTCCATTTATTAGACACCCCCAACTAAGCAGTTTTGAAAAATTCCAACCCTCTCATGTTACTAACCCTAATATTTCTAAGTTTTAAAAAAGATAAGTAAGTAAAACACATCGACTTTGTAAACGCAAATCAATATTAACATCTAAGGAGATCAAAAGAAACTATTTACCTTATACTTATACAATGTTAACAACTAATTGCTATAATTTTGAAATGTGTGAGTTCCCATATTATCTATTGAACTTTGACCGCCCCAACTATTGACAATCCCTCAATTTATGCATTTTTAGCAAAAGCACTAACCCTCCTTTTTTATTTTACCCCCCTACTATTCGGTGCCAAAAAGTAGGTGAAAGCACCATAGCACTAAAAGCTTTTTTTCGTCCCTCACTCATCAGAGTATGAAAACGTCGGATAGTGACATAAAGGTTAACCGAAATATATATCCAGATGCGGTTACATGTGATAGGGTGCGTCTAATTGGCCCCACGTGTGACCAATTAGGACCTATTAACCATTGTTTACTTGAAGATTCCAAATGAGAAAACAATCTCTTTTTGTCTACACAAGACTGGATTTTGAGTCTTGATGTAAACAGGTTCCAAAACACTTAAATGCAAAGACGATCTTGCTTGCCCAATGATCCGAAAATTGTCGTCTGTATATGTTTTGTCGTCTGTGATCCGAAAATGATCCAATAGTCAGTACTATATACTCATGTGTTTCTTCCACCTGTAGAAATTGGATGAGAATGTTAAATGTTTATTTTGGCCCAACATCCAAGTTTTCCTAACTTCTTCTTCACTATCTAATTATCAAAACTTTATTGAGATTTTCTTAACAAATTGTCGAGTTCCAATGGTTTCACTTATTCATATTAAAGGACAGTTCAAAAGCCGCATATAGATGCGTTTTTTTGTAAGAAAGTTTGTTTGGCTCAGTACTAAAACTTTCGTAACTTTTTCACGATTCCAGTATCAAACTTTCTTAAGGCTTTCTTAGCAACAATTTTTGAGTTCCAACATTTTGCACATGCACGTTAATGGAAAGTGAAAAACTCCACCCATGTACACTTGAAATGATGATAAATCTTAGTGGATAACAGAAATTATACTGCTAGATGGTAGCCAATATCATAAACATGACATATTGTACACTGATTAATCGAATTTTAAATACATAAACACTAAAAAAGTTTCGTAAGTCTCAAAAACCCATTACTAAACTTTCTTAGCTGTTTAGCACCTGAGCATTATTTCCTTATGAACCACTTTCTTATAAATAAAGCGTGTACTCAAAAACATGACAACCCTTTAATCAACAAAGTTGCGATAAAATGGTGGAGATAAGTGAACATAGGAGTATTGAACTTTCTTCAATCAGAGTACTACGTTCTTATCGACCACTTTCTCAAAAAGAATCATGTTGCTGCTTGTGCAGAATGCTACCATTAGCTAGTGGTTCATCTTTTGTAGAAGAGAAAACGAAATTACACGTTTTTTATTTCATAAGGAAGCTTTTTTGTGGCCCAGCACTGAAGCTTTCTTAACATTTTCACGATTTTAGTATCAAAACTTTCCAAACACTTTCTTGGCAAAAAATTTGTAGCTTTCAATATTTTGCACAAGCACATTAGAGGAAAGTGAAAGGTTTAATTTACACCTGAAATGACGATATATCTTATTAAATAACAGAAATTAAACTGTTAGAGGAAAACCAATGTAAGATAACCATAGAGATAGTAATAATGACTAGAGGGCTAACTGCCCAAGCGAGGCTGAAGACAACATGCGTATTGCCGCCATATTGTTCGTACGGCAGAAAGCATTATACAGTGTACTCACGTTCTAGACAGATCCGCAATAGATATTTTTAATTGTCGTCCTGGAAAATGCTTAAGTTGGAATTCTTTCAAAATTGTTATGGTATAGAATGGTTATCTCTTGTTGTGCTTGTAATTGCCTGGAAAGTTAGAAACTGTTAGCCCTCTAGTCTTTATTGTTATTTCTATGAACATAACAGGGAACATCCATAATATTTTATGCAGAGATAAATCGCAGTTTAAATACATATATACTTATAAACTTTTGTAGCTCTCAAAAATCCAGTACTGAACTTTCTTAACTTTTTAGCAGCTGAGTACTAGTTTCTTATAAACCACTTTCGCATAAAAAACATGTATTAGACAAGACCAGCTTCCTTTTGTTAGTAGGGTTGTATTTCATGGCTTTTCCAGAATTTTGCCGAATTTACTTAGAATTTTTGTTGCATGTTGTTCACGTTCAGTCTCAGATAAGTACCTTAGGACATATCTTTGCCTAGAAAAGCTATAGATTTTTATTTACAATAAACACAAAATATTGATCTCAACAACCATTTGTTTGACGCATATTGCACACAGGATACTGCAAGTCACAACCTGATATTAGCAGAGAGAGAAAATCAGAGGATTAGAGGGTAAGGTCTCTTTCATTTTCCGTATTATACCTACGCCCTGCAATATCGGCATGGCTTTCTTCTATGACAGGATGACAGGGCTCTCAAACTCAGTTTACTTGGGGCCGCTGGGGACAGTTTCTAGGTGTGGTCAGGCAGCATTAAGGAGTGTACAAAAAATCGTTTAAAATGTTATCATTCAATGAGATACTAGCAGTGCACTGCAGTGGTCATATGACCATTACATAATCGCGAATTTGATTGGCCAATTCGATCTGATGGACAAAACAAATCATTCCGAAACAAAATCATTCTTGCAATTTTTGCAGTTTGTTGATATAGAGCAAATAAAGGTACAGGAATTAAACTCCATCACCTACAGCTTCTAGGGCAAAGAGACCCTTAATGCATGCTTAAATGTTTGAGTGTTTATGGAGAAGATACCCCTACTTATCAACACACAAGAATATATTGTTGAAACTTCACTACACGTTTTTTTTTTATAAGAACAACCTTTATAGGAAACACCAGGCTGAGATTAGGCCAAAAAATAAGAACAACTTAAGAAACAAGGCAGGCTGAAATTCAAACAACTCAATAAATGAAATATCATTAAAAGCGAAAATAACAAAACAAACAACTAAAGAACAGAACAGTATTAAGTAGTGCTAAAGAACGATTAATCAAACTTATTGTAACAGAATTGTTTCAACACCATCGATATCATGTTTTTAAATATAATCTATGCTGCCATCTGTAAAAGTAACTTTGTATATGAAGTAATTAATGATTTGTGGCATTGAGAAATTCGTCAATTTTTTAATATAACCCTGATTCTCAGACATCTTGTATTCCTGCAGATTTTGTTATGCCCACCAGTAGGAGTTGACCAATCACATTCGAGATTACGTAATGGTCAGATGACTACTGCGAGAATGTCATTAATGTCTCGGAATCGTGGAGCGTGTTTGACATAGAAATCCTACTATTTCTATGGTATTAGACTTTTATCACAGTATAGACTGGGACGCCTGCACAAGAAAAGGGTAGTGGGAAAGATTTATCCATAGGGCACCGGAGGTCGGACTCCGACGTCATACCATATATAAATCTCTTTCATGATAATTATGTAGTAATTATGAACGAAACAGGACAGGCTCCCAAGTGGGCAACTTGGAAATGAGTCTTCCAAAACACCATCGTTAGGTTGCTTCTACTATCAATAATCGCCATAATTTCTCAAGTTTTCAGCGAAGTGCCCCTCGCTACTTATAAGTGGGGGGTGGTGCTTGAGGGCTTACAACAATACTTATACAACATATAGATGTTTCATGCGATTCTCTCATACCCAGTGTCTAACCAAAGGAAAATTGTTATATTAGGGTTCTCAGATGACCAGAGAATGCAATTTTGGGAGAGTTTGTTGTAAATAGAGTACAGAAAGAACGCTCAAACGTTTTCTCTCAAAAGGGGAAATCTTGCCCCCCTAGCCCCCGTTAGCGGAGGGCTGAGGAGCGACGGCTCCCGCTGCCCCCTGCTGGAGGCGTCCTTGCTTGTGTTTCATAGCCTGGCCCTGACAATCCCTTTGGAAGAGTCCTTTTAGGAGTTGGCTTAAAGGCCCTTTGGAAGTCAACGCATCCTGCAGGCCATACAAAACATTGCATTTTCTTTTCAAGTGGGGGCAATGAACTATATATAAGTGGGCGAGGGCCACATAATATTGGTCTGCGGGCCGCAAGTTTGAGACCCTGTTCAATGACATTGTTTATTCTGCTTCAAGTGTGAGATGTCGTTCAATTTCCAATTATAGTGACTCCTATATTCGACTATCGGCGTTTGAATGAGTAAGGCAACCAAAAGCAATCAACACTAGGACGGATGAGAAAACCTCGCTTGAACTTCATATATTCAAATATACGCTTTCTATTGTGATAGAACCAGCTGATGAAAGGTGTTTTCCATTCGTAAGGGCAGCCTCTGGAATGGATTAACCCAACGGGACAATAGCGTTGCACAACGATAATCTTCCTTGAAAATCAAGTAATTTGAATAGGCCTAGGTTGTAGTATTGTTCAACTGTCACTGGCGCCTTCAATTTTAGTTCAGATAATTTGTCTCATTGAATGACACAGGGACAAAATTTCCGAAGGAAGTATGGGGAATGAGTCAGTCCCCCAATATTGAAAATTTGCCATTTTGCAGGGCAAAAACAGTAGTACAGTGTATTTTTGCAGGGCTACTTACTGGACCCAGGTGTCTACCGACTGAACACATTTTGACCAACTACTGTTACTGAGAATACGTCATTAAAAATATTGCTGCTAACTCGCTGATAAAAGTTCTCATTTTCGTAGGGCAATGCTTCTGACACCCCCTCCCCCCTTAGAAATATATGGAAGTTGCTTCCCTGAGCTGAAAAACTACCTTGCTAAGAAAAATCAGAATGAAAATGTAAATATATACTTGTGAACTTTTAGCAACCCAATTGGCTGTATAGATACCGGCACAGACTAACCATCTCTAGGCCTAAAACCACTAGAAGCTGCAAAATACCATATCACTATGCATTTCACATGGTAACGACTTAATTTTTTGTTTCTTTTACAGCGAAATGGAGGAGTTGATTCACACGCACAAAGTTGAAATGAGCGACCTCAAATTAAGGTAACATTTTTCATATGAATTTATTTATGTTACTCTTCAGTCCGGAATAGCAGGGGATGATCATAGTTGGGGGATTGGAAAAAATTCTAAGGCTAAATAACCGGGAGATCACTGTAAGGGGGGCTGGTAAACTGTCCTAGAAACACAACTCCTTACATAATTGCCAACATACTAACATTGTTTCCATCCAGTGATTAGGAGAACTATGAAATTTAGTATGCCTTGGATGAAAGTTCTGATATGGAAGTCGCTTGCTGTGTTGAAATTCTTCACTGGTCAGGGCGGGTGGAGTGTTACTCTTTTTTTTGAGTGAAGTTGCTCCTTATTCTTGCTGACATTTCCCCAATCTTCACATTTTGTAGTGGTCAATTTATAGTTTCTTTTATTTATTTGAGCAAAATGCTTTATGCGATGCTCAGTGTTGGCGTTAAAGTAAAGTAAAGTGATGTGCCAAGACACCTTCTGTTGGGGGGGGGGAGCGTTTTCACCAATTAACCAACTTTTATTACTAAGAAAAAAAGTCACAGAAAATACTGTGGCCAACTCTCTTGCAGCATGGCTAACTTTTGACCAACTTTCTTGCAAATTTGAAAATTTTAAGGGGGGCGCGATACCTCCACACGCGCCCCCATCGGCACATCCCTGTTTCCATCATCCTCTCTCGATACAACCATCATTGGTACTACTTTCAGCTACGGTGCAAATGCTTTTGACGGCAATTTTTCTCTTTTTATGTGCTCGTCTAGCAACGCAAATTCTAAGTCTGGGTTGGATGATGCCATCTTGGATCAAAGTTAACAAGCAGGGGGAGGTGGGTTGCAATGAGAATGTCATGGTGTACACTTTTTCAAGAAAAAATTTCGGGGAGGATGTCTATTCCGAACTGGAGAGTAACTCTACAATTTTTTTGGAAATAGGGCCTGGGAGAATCATTATTTTGTTGTAAAATAATACATATCCATGGCCCCCTTTGCCCTCTCCCTGGGTACGACACCCCTGACTGCCTATAAAATTTTATACGCCTAATTTGAATCTAATTAAGTATTAACTTATTGATGTTCATATATTTTACCAATCCAGTATTGAGCTTTCTTGACTTTTTGAGCAGTTGAGTATTACTTGCTTATAAGAAATTTTCATATTTGAAAACGTGCATAGTACTAAGGTGAATATTTTTAATGAATGTACTGAGACATTTGCAATGCTACAAATGTCTTTGTGGGTACTACTTTAGCCACATTGTCTGCATGTTTTAGATTCAGCTGTATTAAACTAACCAATAGCTGATGCTTCAGATGCTGTACATTATGAAAATTATTACCTTGTTTGAAGAGATTCAAGGCAATTCATAATCTGAGGTTTACTGGACTTTCAATTAAATGAACCCATTAGCGAAATAGCCATTCATTTATTACGAAACGTTTTACCACAGTGATAGTATAGGCTACTCAAAGTCATATTCATGGGATTTTACATTCATAATTAATAGCACATTAGAGACTTGCTGATAACAAGACTTCGATGCATATATCATGAAAGACAAGCTTATGTGGTCCTTGTATCTAAAACGTCTGGCTTTCTTTCCCATTGTGCTGGATTACTTGAAGTCCTTTGGTTTCAGCACAGTTCTAGCCAGCTGCTTGAGTGCTTGTTTCATTAAAATCTAGCACTGGAAAGATTGCAGGTGTTTTATTTAAAAAAAAAATTTCTCTCATAAACTGAAAGCTTTTCTAGCTTACAGTTTATTCTTTAGGTTTTTTGCCTTTGAATTGATACCTGTTATTGACTGTTCTTTGCAATTTTGATTTGTAGTATTTACTGTACACCAGCTTTTCCTGTGCTACTTTTATGAAACTGTACCCATCTCACCTACCCAATGATCTGCACGACTGTAGGGGTGCTATTGATGCTCACGCAATATGAACCTTCTTTTCCTTCTTAGTCTCTCATGGTGTAAGTGAACTGCAAGGCTGTCAACTCTGTTACATTGCACTTCCATCCAGTAGTGTCATCCTACGCTTGTAACAAGGGGGGCTGTGATGTAGGGAATACATTGACCACGCCCTTGACCACACCCATTTTGAAGGCATGACAGTGATTTACTTGTCGCTGCTGTGCATGTAAAAGTATTAAAAAGGGAGAAAGCTAACATGTGATTTTAGCATTCATCTTCTATTAATAAGAGCCCATTTGTCATCTCTCCTTCAGAAAATGCATAGTTAAGAGCTTATCCAGCCTAACATATGTTCAATAAGGGTTGCTGAGCCCCCCCAGAAGTTCTCATAATTTTAAGAAGGGGGGGGGCTTCCATCTCTCCTTTTGAGATGCTCCCATCACGCCTGCTTCCATCTCTCCTTTTGCCTGCCTCTTTCATGACACAATGGACAAATTCAAACCAGCTTAACACCGTTTCTTTTCTAGCTTGACTAGAGATAAAGGTGAGCTTGAGAGGCAATGTGATACGCTAAACAGTCAAGCCCAAACAAACAAAAACCGAATTCTTGTTCTACAACAAAATATTGATGATCTTAAAGAGGCTTTGTCTCGTAAGGTATTTGCAACTATTATAATTAACTACTGTAAACATGTTTTTGTTTTGTATTTGTACCTAATTTTGAGCATACACGCTACACACGCAATCACGGCAAAATAACGCAGTTAGACACGCAAGCAGCTTCACACATTCGTGTACAGTTTTGTAGGACAATCGTGCGTGCAATTGCCACGTGGAAGCTATTAGGATAGTAAAACTTTGGTCTTTGAAGTTGCACAATTTGAGTGATTTTGGAGCTTATTTGCTTTGACAGACATTTCTCTCTTAGGAAGAGGAGATTGCTCTTAGAGTGCAAGAAGTCAAAGAAAAAGAATGGGAAAAAATATCAAAATTAGAGAACTATAAGCTTCAGGTTGAACTTCTAGATATTATTTGTCTATCTTTCAGCAACTTTTATGAAGCTTTAAATTGCTTTACATAGGCTTGTTCCTAGTCTTATTTGCTACAAGTTTCCATTAATTCAAAAATCTTGATTACTCACTCAGTGACCTAGTTCGCTACCTTTTCCATCGTTTCAAGTTCATTCCCACAATTTTTAGCATGAATTCTTGATTATTTCTGGTCAATCTTTTAAAATACATGAGTTATCCAAGAGACTCTAAATTTAAAAGGAAGCTACTTTATATTTCTTGTATGCATTGTTTTCCAATTATAATTTTGATTCTCTGTCCTTATGACAGGCGGAATCACAACTGGCTGAAAATGAAAGGTATGGCTAAAAAACTCGTCTTTCTAAAAGATTTTTGTAACTTTCTGAATTTTCCTGTAGATTCTTCAGGAAAATTAGTTCGCTAACAAGCTCAAGCAATCCCAGTCTCTTGCCTGCTAATATCGCATTCTACGAAGAATTGTGTTACAATTGTGTTGCAATTGTATTATAATTGTGTTGCAATTGTGTTACAATTGTGTTGCAATTGTGTTACAATTATGTTAAAGTTGTGTTGCAATTGTGTTGCAGCGCTTAAGGTGGAGTTTTCCCAATGAGAAAAAACTATTAGGCGTGCTTATTGTCAATCTTGTTCAAGCATAGCTTTGCAGAAGAAGCCGATTGAATTGCAAAATGTTGCATGCAATTGTTGAATATAAACTCTTCTGGATTTTGGACCCCACAACATGAATGATCACAACGATACGCTGTTCTTGCTTTTTCCTACTGTCGTATTCTAAAGTAAGTGATGAGAAAATCAAATCACATCTTCCCATTGCCTTAGAGGGAGTATTTTCAGACTAGTTGTCTGGTATGCTGAGCGGAGTATCATGCTGATTACACGTTTTTGTATTAAAAAGCATCATTTACCTGAGCCTCAATTTTCTTAACTTTTCCCGAAATTTAACCTGAGATTTTCTAAAAATCATCTCAACTTTCTTTGTAAATCTTTTATACTCGAATTTGAATTCCATCGTTAGCATTTTGGATGTATTACTGGCGTAGTATCGATTTTTTGCCAACAAAACACTTAATTTTGGAAATTGAGCCTTGTGGTTTTCTTAAGATTTTCGTCATTTGAGCTTTATTGTAGCATCCTGTCATTTGCAGGCAACGGTCTGACTTGGAATCGACACAAAATCTTCGACTTGAAAAGTTGAATGAACAAATGAAGAAACTTGCTGATGAGAAGGTTTCAATCTTATATTTTTTGCTTACACCATCCAAATATCTCTTCATGTTGTGTTCATAGTTGGAAAAATTTAATGTTTTATCATTCTTCTTTCAACGATTTTTCTAAATGTTTTTTGGGAGGATGTGGAAAATCGGTGGATTGTTTGCCATGAAGGGCTGTAGCCAGTGGTATAGAGCTTGGGGCCTGCTTTGCCTCTGCTTACTTTTTCAATGGCATTAAGGGGCTTTAGTCCCGAAATTATTTTTTAAAATGTTGCACAAATGGCAAAAATGGGATAGCAGTAGTAGCAGCAAAGCCTGATCAATTTTCCAGTTTTCTAATTTTTCCCCGTTCAACAACTCTCTACTGAATCTCCCTAACTATTAATTTAGATCTACATCACTGGCTGTAACATCTACATTTTGTGAATAGTATAGTGTTGCCTTTTAGCGAACAGCAGTCACACCCTAACCCTAACAATATGAAGCTACCTCTCCCCCATTTTAAATAGATCGCCCTAGGTATTATTGGATGCATAGCTTTAGATAGATTTTATAACGAAGATATAGTGTACATTCGGTTTTTGTAATTATTTTCTGACAAGATAAAAAATTTTCTGATTAAAATGGCAGTGTTATCTAAGGCGCGTAGCTGTAAGCCATAGGAGGACATGGAGGGTCAATGACCTACCAGATCAAAATAAAGCATGATATTGTCCCAACCCCTAACAGAATTATTGACCTGTGGATAAAAGCCTCTGACAAAATGCTGGCCACGCTCAACATGATGGGAAAAGCAGGTTTAGGCCCTCTGGGTTATTACTTCCAGCTACGTGTTTTGGGTCTCTGCTATGAAATTGCATTTTCATTGACGTGTTTTCCTTTGGGTGGTATTCGAAGCTGATTTGATCAGCTCTGGTTGTAGGGAATATCTTTAGCTACCACAAGCAGAGAAGTGTTTACTTAAAACAAGGCAGCCCACTAAGTTAGTCTGTTGCTACCCTACTGGACAGCCTCATTTAGGCCAACCCTTGAAGAACAAAAAGGGGTTTTTTTCAAATGAGTCTTTTGCACTGGGTGCACCCTATTTGTATTGTAGAACTTTGTAGTGTTGGTTCATGGGCTTTTGTTCAAAGATTGTGTTACAGCTAGACAAAGAAAGAATATATTGTTAGGACTATTGTTCTTGGGATGGATATCCCCTTTGCTGAAACCCTCTTCTCAACATTACATTCTTGTCAGTATTACCTACACGCAACACTATATTCCACCCAAGTAGATTATTAAACTGGCTGTTGCTCTACATACTTTTCCCCCTTCTTAGATTAGACTATCTCCTTCCAATGCTCGCTTATTATATTTTATTCACACAATCGTAGCTCTTTTGTTTCAGGCCATGAAATGAGGAAATGTTAGGTACTTGATTTCAGCAGTAGCTTGCTGGCTTGGGATGGGGGCATGCACCCCCATGAGAACACTTTTTAAGGGGTCGCAAAGCGATGTGTTAATATATTCCTTGAGAACAAAACAGACTCGATTGACGAGTTGCTTATACTTTTCAACAAAATTTAATATGTGAAGCGGTGCGGTTTTTTAGTGCCACGACATGAACTTCGTTCTATGAATTTTTGTCCACGATATAACTCCATACGTAGGAACTTCCGATTTAAAGGAGAGGGGAAAATATTTAATTATTGTTTTATAGACATTCAAGCAGTATTCAGGCAAAATCTTTCTCTGAATTGCATTTCTTTACTATAAACGATTGATTGACTCTAGGAGCTTGAAAAATCGAGCCAGTAGAATTTGCAAGGCGAGTATGGAGGCGCTCGTGCACGCTCGAGTACCTCTCATTTCAAGGCCAGTTTTTATTATGAAATGGTTTCATACATTGTGACCTACTTTCTTATTTTTGATAGGAGAAAGTAGAGAATGAGCTGAGTGTGGTCAAAATGGAATTATCACAACGCAGTGGAACCATCGAGGAATTAAACGATGTAAGAAAGGCTCTCTTTTCATATTTGGCTTGATCTTATTTTGGGGGTTTTTATCGTGTCCTAATATTTGAAAGTGAATTCCTCCTGCAAAACAAAAAACAGTCCTCCAGAATCTAGCCTCAAAGGAGATTTCCAAGTTACAGAACATCCAAAATTTTTGTCAGCTAGTGATCAATGAATGAGGATGCAGGCCCGGTGTGATGGTGTAGCTGTGAATTTACATGAGTTATAATGCAGATCTATTAGATGTGAATCTTTTTACGTGCATAATTATGTACTTCTAGAGATGTAAATCTAGTTAGCACTGTGTTCATCATCAGTCTCTCATTGATTCGAGAACAGTGGATTAGGCCTGTTTTGAGCATTGTGAAAGATAAGAACAGATGTTTACCCCCTGAGCAAGACAAAGCTTCCTGTGACCAGGGGCGCCAAATCCAGAGGCCCCGGGGCAAGCAAAGGAAGATAAAGCCCCCTGCGAGCAATACTTTAGGTACTAGAAATTAACTCTGGAATTACTACTGGTTTGCTCTATGAAGCCCCCACACCTTGAAGCATTGGGTGTTATGAGGCCCCCTTGGACCTTGAGGCCCTGGGGCAATTTGGCCCCTGTCTCCCTCTTCTAGGCCCTGGCTGTGACTCGCAAGAATACTAGATACACTAAGCAGCAAAAGGATTTTTCATCAGCGCTGCAAGTTCCCCAGTTCATTATAATTTGCATCTCATATCGCAGGGCATTTTTAAACAACTTTTCACTGGTGGGGAATTTGAGAAAAGGGCATTTTAGATAAATGCAGAATCTAAGGATCTAAGGATTTAACAGGCTTTCAAGAGACTATGTAACGAAAAACTGATTGCTGGTTTACAGCTTAAAGTATCCGTCTAGAACAGTAGTGTCAAACTCAAGTTGCCAGTGAGCCAAAAGTAAGCAGTGAAGTAAAGTCACAGATCAGACTCAATATTTATTGAAAAATTAGCTGCAACTGATATGTAATGTTTAGCCTTTTCATATGGAAATAAGATTTTATTTTGCTTAAACACAAAATCTGAACTGACCAAATTTTGATATTACAAACACACGAGAAACTAAATTAGAAATAAAAGATATGGTATAAACCGCGGGCCAGCTCTAATGCACATTTGATATAATCTCGCGGGCCTGCTCTAATGCACATTTGATATAATCTAGCGGGCCAATTAGGATTACATTTCGGGCCAAATTTGGCCCGTGGGCCTGAGCTTGTCACATGTGGTCTAGAACTTAGTACAAGAAAAGAGGAATCTCCCATAGACGCAGCAGTTCCAGGGAAAATTAATTGAGATTTGGAGCCTGTTCAATGGGGACTAAGCATGTTTCACCCACAAATATTTCAAATGAGGCAAAAATAAAGAAGTCACTGAATTTAGGGACACTTAAGTGGTGGGGCTAACATGTTTCGCTGGTGGGGTAATGAAAGAGGCTGGTGGGGCAGTTAAAAGGGTTGGTGGGGAATATCCCCACCACTTTATATGTTTAAAAAATGCCCTGATAGTGCATGGTAAGTCATTAAATCAAAAGGGAACTTAAGTGGTGAGGCAAACATGTTCCACTGGTGGGGGCAATTAAAAGGGCTGGTGGGGAATGTCCCCACCACTTTGTATGTTAAAAATATGCCCTGATAGTGCATGATAAGTCATTACATCAAAAGGGAACTTAAGTGGTGGGGCAGACATGTTCCACTGGTGGGGCAATTAAAAAGGTTGGTGTGGAATATCCCCACCACTTTATATGTTAAAAAATACCCTGTCATCTTGCGAAAATCCTTTATTCGCCTTGTTTACTATTACAAAATATCTACCCCTAAATGTCATGGCTTTTCATTTGTTGCCTTTTTATTCAGATCAATAGACAGTACCAAGAGCTAAAAAACAAACAACAGAAATTACAGCATGATTTTGAAAGGTAATAGTTGTTAGATGCTAGATAAATCGTGTGTAAATTGTGCTTCAACTTCATAGCATCAATATTGAAAACAAATTGCATTATCAAATTGTGTAGGATTGCTAGTTTTATTGAGCTACCAACTTACTTTGATGATATCAAACGTCCCACAGCAAAGTTGACGAGAGTATTAATAAAATGTGAACGACTTGAAAATACTTTAATTTTTCTTTTTAGCTCCCCTCGCAATTAATCTCGTCTTTCTAATAAGCCCCCCTTTCCGGACCAAGAAATTTATTAAGCCCCCCTAGAAAATATTGAATACTACCATGCGTAAGTAGGGTTCATAGAAGTAAGTAAACTTAGCTTAAACCATGCTCCATAAACAATAGTTTTCAACCTATCAAAAATCAAAGTCATCCATTGACTGACCGTGGATAGAAATGTTCTGAATCAACGGTTACTACACATTTTTTCACTCAACATGCCACCATAGTGACAAGGAAAAACATATTTTAAACCTTTCGGATTATTCTCTCTCTGATACGGAAAGATTTTTCAATTTTGTTTGTTTTACTGTGAACTAATGATGTATGAATTAAGCAATTCTATTTTCAAATACCAAATATTTAGTTAACTATTGAAAATGTTCCAGAATTTATTAAGCCCCCCTCTCTTATAAGCCCCCTCTCCAGTAAGCCCTCCTCTAGAGTGCTTGAAATCAGTTAACCCCCTGGGGGGCTTAGTATAGAATTTACGGTATTTATAATTATAAGTAGATTTAGCCTCATTAGCATAAGCTCGTTTACCTCGTTTTGCTTTTGGAAGGAAACGCTACTTCGTGGACTAGAAACTGGCTGATCAGTTGTTTGGCATTGAAAAAGTAATTTAATTCACGGTTTTGTGGCTCAATGTTGTTATCTGATGAAAGGCTCATTGCGTGCTGTATTGACTTTTGATAATCGAGAAGAGCAGAACCAGATGTGATAATATAGTCTTTAGATTAAGTGAAAATATATAGAGATATGCTAATTTTTGTATTTTGCAGTGCGGTCACGAATGGAGAGGAAATGAAAAATAGCAATGAAAAGTTGCAAAATAAATTGGAGCTCATGAAAAGGGAATTAAGTAAGTATTATTATGACGAATATCCACGTAACCCACGTGTGTGTGTGTATATGTGTGTGTGTGTGTACAGATATATATATATATA
>WIPJ01000174.1:213865-227234 GCA_018155075.1 Cassiopea andromeda
CTCTCTCTCTCTCTCTCTCTTTCTCTTAATATTCATGTCTGGGACTTCTTTATCTGCCTCCACTTTTCCAGGAAACCAATTATTTCAAATATAACACTTATGCTTTCTTGTCGTCATGTTACTCAGCACATTTCCTGAACATTTCTCAGTGTAATAGCAAAATAACTTGCCTGTTAAGAATGAACTTTTTTCCATGCAACTTAGTGCTCTTGTTGCTTTTAGGCAAAACCTTACTTTAGAGAACGACAGAGTAAAACGGGCGCTAGAAAGAGTAAGTAGAGCATTGTTTATTGCAGTGGCTCTTTACGGTTTCTTTACTGATTCCCTAAGATGGTTATGAGTGAAATGCTCCCAGCCGTGATTAAGTATCATCGCTATTTACTTAAAATCCTAATTATTTATCATTTCACATAGCTTGTAGGCCTAATTAGTTGCAAGGCTGCTTTGGGCCTGATGCAATATTGATTATGTCTAGACTTTACCTCCATTCAGCATGCACCATAACATATCTTCTATGCTCCTCCACACAGCATTGTGCATCTATTCTTTCTGCTTATGTGCCCCCCCCCTGTCTGTTTTGTGAGCCCTCACATTTTCTGGGGATAATGTTTTTATAATTACTCAAAATACTTCTACTTGTAGCTCCTTAGAAATGATGTTTGTCTCACCATCACTTTCTGTTGTTCATCATAATATTCGAATTTTTTCAGATTCGCAAAAGACAGAATCAGTTTACCCACTTGCTAAATGTAGGTTCAGCCAGCATTCGTGATCAAAACCCGCCGCATAACCCATTATTAGCCATGTCGTTTGAGGTGAGAGTTATTACTCATTCAGCTTTTCATTCCAAAGAGGGCGTGTTTGTTTCCAATTGAGTTGAGAAACAGGAATTAGTAAAGGATCCCTGCGCTTCTTTTATTGCCTAATTCATCACAATGTGGAGCATTCAGCATTAGTCAGCATGAGTTAGAACTTGGCGTGGTAAGCAGTCTTAAGAAAACTGACTGTCAATCCAGTCCTTATGTCTTTGATAACCACTCTTAGGCAACGAATATTAGGGGGTCCCCGATTGCAGATTTTTAAAAACTTCAGCACCCATTTCCATTTATTAATCCCCCCCAACTAAGCAATTTTGAAAAAATCCAACCCCCATTGCCAAAGATATTGAGGTTTTAAAAGCGATTAGTAAGTAAAGCACATTGACTTTGTGAACGCAAATTAATATTAACAACTAAGGAAATCAAAACAAGCTATTTACCTATCTACAATCATAACAACTAATTGCAATAATTTTGAAACGTTTGGGTCCCCATACCGTCTATTGAATGTTAACCCCCAACAATTAACAGCCCCTTCATGTTAGGCATTTTTAGCAAAAAATACCAATCCCCTGCTTATTATACCCTCCCTTCTATTCGGTGTCTAAGAGTACTTCTGTGTCTATTGTAACTGGTAGTACCCCTCAGGGGCATCGAAACCGGGGGGGCGGGGGCAATGCCTACCCCACTTTTATCGTAAAATAGTGTGTTTCACTATTGTTACCTGCGCTTATCTCCGACTTTAGTCACCAGCCCCCAAATTTGAATGTTGACGCCCCCGTCCCTGATTATTGTTTCACGAGCACATCATCTCGTAAATATTTGAATGCCATAGTCCACTTTTTCCAATTAACAGCAGCCTTCATTTACTGACTCATAGCATATTATATGATTCTGTTGATAGGTTCTGAGTAGCAAGGGGCTTTATCACTAACCCCCATGTAATGAGAAAAATAGGATTTCACCCAAGGACAATCTGTGCAATTATTCTTTGTTTTGCAGCCCCCAAAGGAGAGGACTTCAAGTAAAATGGAAAGAGACTTTACAGAACTTTCACCCATGATGCAGCTAGATCAGATTTTGGATGAAACTCCGCAGTAGCTTTGGTAGTAGGAGTAAAATTAATTTGAATTACCTGAGTGTACATACATACTTATAGGCACAGAAAAAAATTTGTATTTCACGCATGTCCATAGTGTAATGATATTTTAGGACGAAATCCGTAATAATTATGCACTGTTTTAGTGTTTTTAAGTCCATAATAACATGACATTATATTTTTAATTCTACATGAAGTTTTTGCGTTCCGATATACTGCAATTAGAGATTTTGTCTCTTAAAGGCTTCCTGCGTGCATTGGGGTGGGGCAGTTATCTCAATTGTTTCCTCTAGTTAATTTCTAGAGAGCAAGTGTAACTTGAAGGGAGCTAGCTTGAATTTCATTATCACAAATTTTCAAGCGGCCTTCTGTTGAAGGATAATGTAACAAAGCAAAACAGCTAAGTATAGCATTCGGAATGTATCCTTAGGTGAACAAATTCCGTCCCACTACAGAGTTAAGCTTCATTTTCAAGTCTGCCAAATCAGTTTCCTTTGATTTTGTCTTTGGGAAGCAACAGGATTCGTTGTACTCCTTAAACTCCTTAAAAATCCTGAGATTTGATTTATGTTTTTTGGAACGCTTAAAAACTCCTTAAATAAGGGCATTTTTAGAAAATACTCCTTAAATACTCCTTTTTTCTGATCAATTCTTGGGGGAAAAGGTTTTTAACGGTAGGTTTTTATAGGAAATGATTTGCCTCTTGTCATGGAAATGCACCAAAATGCTCCTTAAAAATCATTTTTTGGTCCTTGAAAACTCCTTGAAAAGTCCTTAACTTTTATCTACTCCCTACAACACGAATCCTGATCAATTCAAACAAATTTTGCAAATTTAATTCCTCAAGTTGTATTGAAAATAATATACTCATGCATGCAAAACTGTACCAAGGAGCCTTTGAAAGCTAAACCTGTACGTTTAATGTTTATAGTGCAACTGCTCATTTGTGCGAGCACGCTTTTGCATCAAATCCTCAAAGCACTGTATAGCATTTTTAGTAAAGGGGGGAAGTGACGTGCCGGTGGACTTTTAAGTAGGGAGTGTAGCAGAACTATCAACCTTTCACAAGCAAAGAAAACGAAGTTCGACCCATTTTCCAATTTGCTCCTTTACACTAGACTACATTTTTTGATTTTGGGGTGGGGAAGTTCATTTTCAAGTGGATTTTGGTGAATTTGCAGGTTGTGGAACGTAAAGCATCTGATCTGGCGCAGGCCTACAGTTGCAGTGAAATGGGCTTTCACCAAATTTGGAGCGTACTCGAGTGGAAGTAGTGAAAGTGGTGTGGGGAACCCCCAACCCCCAGTTGCTCACAATGGGCTTGCTTTCGCCTATTTTAGCACCTGTTTTGGAGAATTTTGGGTGGTAAGTAGATCAGTGCCAGATTCGAAACTTTGAATATACGTTTTTATAAGAAACAGCCTCTCTGACTTTAGCATGGGAGTTTCTTAATATTTCATAAAATCCAGTCTCTGATGTTTCTTGAATTTGAGGACTTCCAAGATAACAGCAATCCAGATTAGGCAATTGTGATGCAAGAAAAAGGATGCTCAGATGTTGTGAGGCTTGTAATTGATGTCCATTCTATTTTCCTGCTAGTTTGATCAAAAATTTACTAATAAAGAGGAAATGCGGTGACTATGTTGTAGTTAGAATCCCCCCATACCGTTATATTGCACACTGAAGTATACAGTACGCTCTTGATCTGTTTCTGGCATAATGTAGAGACTCCTATATGTTAATGAGATGATTAATGAAATCTGTATGCACGTTTTTTTATAAGAAACAAACTCTCTGACGTCAGCCTAGATATTTCTTAATATCTTGCCAAATCCAGCCTTTAATGTTTCTTAAATGTTTCTTAAATTTAAAAACTGCATATAACAATAACAACCCAGATTAGGGAATTTTGATTCGAGAAAAGGGATGCTCAGGTTCAAGAAAGGCATGTAATAGATGTTCATTCTAATCGCTAGCTTGATCAAAAATTTACTAGTAACAACAGTTGTTGCAAATAATTACTCGAAATTCTGCCGTCCTGTGTGTTTTGATTTTGCCTAATTTCAGCCTCATGCTTCTTATTAAAAAAACTAAATAGATAAGAATTTTGTGCTACTGAGAGTATTGCACGGCTGAGAGGAAAGTGCATATACTTGTCTTACCGAGAAAATTTGGCGCGACTGGAATAATCATTTTGAAACAATCTGGGATCAGTGCTAGCTTCATTGGTGCTATAATATCTGCCAAAGGTCTTAGAACACTCCCTGTTATTTATGCTATAGACGACTTACACGTTTGGGTGAAGTGATACATTTCCAAATAGCTAAGGGTCCTGGCTATCGATTCAACATTGTATGAGGGGGGAAGGGGGTTTATTTTCTCGTAAATGCTACGGGAATAGGACGGGAGTAGGAAATTCCTGAAACTGTATGGGCGTTCCAAGTACTTTTGACAGACATTGTGGCTGCCTATCTCCTTCGCTGGGGCAACCGTTAAGCGTAGCTACATGCGGGCAAAGTATGATGGGACGATTCATCCACTTTGGGAGTGAGAAATCCAGTATGAGATAAACGAGGAAAAGGGGATTGAAAGACGAAAGTATTTTTGCATTGTTAAATAACCTAAATGGGTTGCTAAGCATATTACTCACCAGTTTTATGGAGTTTTCTTAATTTTACCGTAGTATATACCAGAGGCAGAATCTGAATTCAAATCGTTAGGCCTGTTCATATTGGTAAGTCTAATGAATCTTTTGGGAATCAGGAATAAGGATACATCTAACTTACTTCTGGTGCAGTGTGAAAGAAGGAAGTGCACCTTGAGAAAACCATGTCGCAACATGAAGGTACTTGCTTCTCATTTTCTTTTACCCTTAACTTAGTTTGTGAGTTATAATATTCTGCTTGAATCCTACACCAGCTTGCCCTGTCTGAAAATTGCTTAGATAAGTTACTTGTGCATATGCGAGCTAATTACCGATTAGTTTTTTTCAGTGGTTCAATAATCAAAATTTCCTCGTCTGAAATTATCTCGAGTTAGCCTTGACAGCCAGTCTATTTATATTTAATTCTTAGCACAAATTAATATATATGTAATTTCTATGAAGGACTATGCTATGCACATACCTATATAAAGCACGGTAAATTTCAACACTAAGTGCTATCAAATATCAAATAAATGATAAAAAATGGGGAAAATAATAAAATCAAGAGCAAGAGTAAGATAAATGTATATAGAAGAGAGAGCACTTTTTTTGAAGAGGGCTCCATAATTCACTTTTGTTCCTTGACATAAGTTAGGTTTAACTTTCAAGCTTACATTTTAGTATTGCTTCAAACATTTAGATTTGCATCAGCTCTATTTCAGCTTCAGATTGCATGTGTAATGTAATGTTGATCTCCTTTATCAAATAGATGATGTTTGTTCTTAGTATCTATAAAAAGGAGGAACTGTGATAGGCCTAAATGTGACAGACTTTTTTTCAGGGCCATGATTTACATGCATACATGTAGGAGAAGAAGGACATATATAATACATCATTCAATGTTTTGGAAAATATTCTTTGAGCTATGTGTAGTGGAAGATAACTAGAAACAACAGTAATTAGTGTTTGAGAAGTTGGTCAATCAGTAGAGGCAGGGGTAGCACTTCCAAGGGATTTGGGAATATGATACCCAGAGCATTCAATAATATTTAGAGTAAGTGGCTGATCCTGAATAGTAGGCAACTGTATCACTTGGAGGGCTGACCATTATGTGTACTTTATAATGTCAATTTAAGTCAAAGTAGATGGCAGTTTTGGTAGAGGTAGCTGGCAATAAATCGTTGGTAGCCACCTTTCATTGAAACCTCTGCATGCCTATGGATCATGTATTGTTCAGCTGCTTGGTGGATTTGAGATTTTCACCTTCCTAGGCATTACATCACTGCAGATAGAATCATTTTCTTTTGATCTTCATCCCCCAATGAATCTTAAGTTGTCAATAACTTTCACTGCTTGTCAGTAGTAGCCTACATGAAGACAGCTTTACAGCATTTTGTTAATCTGACGGTATGTGTACAGTGTAGATTCTTGCAATAGTTTGGCAGTTTATAGAGATTGCTGGAGAATTTGCTGCATCATAAATTCAAGGTTTTGTCGATAGATAGAAGTTTGGCTGGAGGGTAACAAGGATGCTGGTAGTGGTGATTGCAATGATAGTGATGGTGGTGGTTGCAATGATAGTGATGATAGTGATTGCAATGATGGTGGTGATTGCAATGATAGTGATGGTAGTGATTGCAATGATAGTGATGGTAGTAATGTTAGTAGTATTAATGTTATTTTAATGTAAGTCTGTCATGTTCCCCATGGTTTTTTATGAACATGGAATTTACTATCATTGGATTTTATGCATAGACTTTCAGTGTTATTCATAGTTTGGTGCTCAACATTTTTCATTAACATCTATTAAATCTTATATTTGGACCATGTATTTTAAATGCAAGTAGCATTCCTGATAGAACAGAAAAATAGCTAGTCATTAATTTTTTAGTGTCTTTGGTTGTATGACACATTGAAAGTGGTGGCAACTTATCTGCCATTTAGTTCAATGTTTCATAATACTTATAGGGTTGTTGGAAAATTTCAGAAAAGAGCATCTTGAATGCTGACTACTAGAAATTCATAATTTCTTGTAGCTTTGAAATTGGAAAATATATCACAATTGATCAATTTTTATAGTCTATTGCTATTTCTGAATCCTACAAATATGTTTCCTTGATGATTTCTTATGTTAAGAAAACATTCTATTATGCCACCTTTTTGCTAATTTTTAATGATTAATTGTATTTCTGAATCCTACAGCTATTTTTGCTTGATGTTTTCTTATGTTCAGAAACAATTTATTTTGCTACCACTTTACTAATTTTTACTAATTTATGAGATCTGCTTCATTTTATAGGTGTAAGTTGTGATTCTTGCCACAAAGGCAATTTTGGGGGCAAAAGATACAAGTGCCTTGTCTGCTTTGATTATGATCTCTGTTCAGCCTGTTATGAAAATGGAGCAAGGAGTTCAAGACACACACAAGACCACCCTGTGCAGTGTATTCTTACTAGAAGTGATTTTGGTATGTCTGATGTACCTTTTTGCATACCATATCCAGAAAATTTGACTTTGTTAAAGAAGTGCTTCATACTTTTGCCGAAGGCTATTTTGTTGTTGGTTACTAAATGTATTGAAACTATGATTTTTTGTTTTTCACAGATTTGTTTTATGGTGGTGAGGCAATGCAGTTTGATCAGCCACAATCATTCACTTGTCCATATTGTGGTAAATTAGGATTGACAGAAAACCAGCTACATGAGCATGTTACAGGAGAGCATTTGTCATCATCTGCTGAAGTGGTGAGTCTTTTAATTTTTTGCTTATACAGGGTATCTGCCATGTTAGGGAATATCTGAGAAATCTATCCCCTCATAATTTTGTCAGGGAAATATCAAGAAAGTTTGGTCATTTTCCAATGTCAGGGAAATGTCAGGGAAATCCATTGCCTCATAAATGTGTCAGGGGAAGTGTCAGGGAAATTTGTTCCTTTTTTGCAATGTCAGAAAAATCTGATCCCTTTCATTGACATCAAGAATGGCACAACGCTCTTAAATAATCATTTTTCACCCTTGTGCCACAATCTATTCTGTGAAATATATATGATTGAAAGGTCAAAGGAGTACCAGAGTTAATACGCTTCAAACTGGCTGATGTAATGTTTCTTCTTTGCTTGGCTTTGCAGTTTGACTCATGGATTGTTTAGAAAGTACTTGGTTCCTATAATTTTTCTTCTATTGATGGACACTTACAAGCAAAATATGTCAAGGAAAAGGGATGTTTGTTAGGGAAATCCACCTTCCAGAATTGGCAGACATCCTGTTATATCATTATTTGTGAGCCTAACAGAGTTCATGTCAATGTGTTATGCCTTTACAGTTGCTTTGCATATTTATATTGAACTAAATTAGCTATGTGTTGTTTACACCAATGGGTGTTTTCAAATTCAAAGCCTGTTTTGTGCCAATGGTGCATAGGAAGGTGCCTATATAAATTTCTATAACCCTAGGCCATATTTCTTCAAATGTAGTGAAAGCTACAATGGAACTTTTCAGTTCTTGCCATTGTCTTTGTTCATTAGTGCCCCATCTCTGCATAAAATTTTAATTGATCAATGTTTTTATAGATTTAACAATATTTAATTTACCAAAATTATCATGATTAGCAGCTGGTAGTGCAAGATTTCTCTATGAATTGTATTGCTTTGATATTGTTCCCGCTACTCATGCCTTTGTAGATATGTCCAGTGTGTGCGTCAATTCCTGGTGGAGATCCAAATCGAGTGACAGATGACCTTGGTGCCCACTTGAACATGGAGCATAGAAATACAAGGGAACATGTATGATTGTTTTTGTTGTTTGCTTAATTCATATTGACTTTTAGGCCTCAGTTATTCACTTTCTAAAGTTATTTTCTTATATTGTTCAACATATTGCCCTCTCCATTCTGAATCTGATATTCTCACTCAATAGTTGCTCTAGAGTATAACTGTGTGATAGCATTAGAGGAAATGATGCAGATATTGTATCTGTGGCAAAATTTTCTAGGGTTGTTGATCTGAGGCCTTAGGAACATGGATGTATTTTCTCTGGAGGGTGCTCATTGCTTGGACTGTAAACCTATAGAGAGTCATTTTGAATACATATTTTGTAAAGACTAGTTTTCTGTTTTGACTCTTCTCTGGGCCCAATAAAGGTAGGGGTTAGGGTGATGGTAAACTCAAATAACCATTTCAACCATTACTTTTACCATATGTGTCAAATAGCTATTAGGAAATCCTGGAAATGGATACATTATAGAGTCTATGAAAATATAATTTTCTTTTCATAAATAGTACCCTGTTTTATTCAATGATTTTGCTTGGAAATTCAGAGAATAGTTCGTTTTTTTACAAATTCTTTACGGAGGTGAGCCCTTCAGCAAAGGTGACGGTTTTCAAGAGTCCCTCCATCTAAAGTACATTACTAGAAATGGTGAAAAAGTTAAGAATCTAAATATTAGCTCAAATTTAGAGTATTTGATAAAAGATGAAATTAAATATGAATTAGAAGTTCAAAATACATTAGATACCTAATGGTGACTGAAGAAAGAAGCTTTTTTGAGTATATCTTACATTTGAATATGCACAACTGCTTACTAATAAATAAGTCCATTAGTGAATAGGTGAATTATGAGAGTTGACCATGCTGTAAACTTTACAGAGGCTGTCAGTTTCTGGATGGCTTAACCATGCCCCCAAAATATCTAGAGTTTGCTACATTTTGTGTTGTCTTTGATGTTTTGCACAGTAGCAGCCCCCCTCCATACAATAGTAGACCCCCCATCGCATATTATAGATGTGCTTTTGTGGCAGTCGTAAAAGAGGAAAGACAATGTGTTCGTTCACGTTATTCATAAGGGAAATCAACTATAATACCAACTCCCTGACAAACTACGATTCTTCCAATCACACAAAAAACACAATAGACATGGCAGATGATTGACAGGCTTCGTAATGAAAGCGAGACTAAACTAATATATCCTTATATGGATAGTGGTCCTATTACAATATTCACAGACACTTCAGAATTTGAAAAAATTCTTGGAAAAATGCAACCATGATGAAAGCATGATTGTGATCGATGATGTAATTCTGACCATGTCACAATAAAGAAAATCGTCAATAATAATCATCATGTTTTCGTTGTGGCTCTCCTATTTGACTTCAGAATTTATGGGATGGGGAGAGTTTATAGGCCTCTTGAATATTGCTGGTTTTCACTGCGTTTGAAGCATTATTTTTGTCACTTTGTCACCATCCACAGGGATGTCACTTCAACACATTTGGGGGGTTTCAGAGACTTACCCTCCAAAAATTTGTCTGCAACCTTTTTTTTAGTAACAGCAGTTTAGCAAATGGTCCTGGGTCAAGACAGTTGCCCTGCGAAAGTACATTGGACTGCCGTTTTTGCCCTGGGAATTGGCTTATTTCCAAGGCTGGGAGGTGACTCACTTCCCCATGCTCCCTTAAGTTTCGTCCCTGACCATCCCTCAAGTCTAAATTATTGGGAGAGGTATGTGCCCCCTGCTGCCCCCAAGCATTCTCATATTGGGGAAATCTGACTGAATATCAAACCCTAATCATGCACTCTATGCTCTCAGATCATTGGCAACTGCCTAATGATTTTCTTGGGAGCGTGACACCCCATACTCGTTAAATTCCCCCCTTTCATTAACATTTTTTCCATTGTGAGATTTGATTCCACACTTTATTTTAGCGCAATTTAGGACTTCAATTTTGGATGAAAATGATGTTGTTATCTTATTAGAAACACTTCCCATATTGAGCAATCTTCATTATCCTGCATGGAAGTTATTAGCAATATAGTGTTCATTTGATCATACTTCGACCACTATTTTCTAGGATGAGCCGTTAGGCCGAAATATCAGAAGCATATTTCACCCGCTGCGAGGTGGAGGTCCGCCGAGGATACGCCGTGGAAACCCTTTCACTAGTGCAGTGACTAACAGGACGGCAGCGTCTGCCACGATATCATCTGCAAGAGACAGCATCGATCCAATAGCAGAGCTTTTGTCTCAGTTATCAGGCGTACGGCGTGCTGCACAGCAACAGAGTGCAGCCGCCACTGCTTCCCAGCTGCAGCTTCTGCAACAACAACTACAATTTGAGAGGCAGCAGGTACGCTTGTAAAAGTGTATTGAAAATTTTAGTATTGTTGTTTCAATGTCGGAAAGGGACTCATTGCTTTCTACATACACGTTTTTTTTTATAAGAAGCAAATTCTCTGCTTCAGCCTGGATGTTTGTTAATATTTCCTCAAATCCAGCCTTAAATGCTTTTCTTTAAATGTAAAGACTCCCAATGACAATAGCAACCCAGATTTGGCAATTTTGATGCAAGAAAAAGGATGCTCAGGTTTTGTAAAGCACGTAATAGATCCTCACTCTCTTTTCTTGCTTATTTGATAAAATATTTACTAGTAAAAAGAGTATTTGCAAGTTATTTTTGTAACTCAGCCTGCCTATGTTTCTTAAATGTTTCTTAATTTTTGCCTAATTTCAGCCTTGTGTTTCTTATAGTCATGTTTCTTATAAAAAAAACGTGTATACTATGAAGTGTTGTTATCATAATGACCTATTTTACTTAGCAGAGGCTACTATTATTCTGGATTTGTAGCGCTGAACTTTGCAGATAAACGTTATGCTATTGACAATTGTTTTTCATCCTGAAATGATTTTTGAGTAGTCAAGTTGTAACTTATATGTTCACTTTGCGCCTTTAGACGGGGATTCTTGTAGAAAAACTAGCAAACTGCTTAACCTCAAATTTTATTTACCATTCCCACTAAATCGACTGTGGAGCTTTCAACTCCAAGATGAGCCAAAAATAATTTTGACCGAAAGTTACTTTTTTGATGACGCCATTTTGATGTTCTACTTCACGTAGATTTTTGTCGATAGATCGATAGAATTTCATTTTCGTTAGTCTGTTTCCTTGTTTTTCAATATCAAAGCATAGATAAATGTTTCAGACATCTCTTTTTCCATGTTTAATTCATCAGGTACAGCGCGCAATTAGTTTTCCAACACTTGTTTCTGTAGTCAAGTGTCTACCGGACTTCTGCCTTTTGCCGATGACGTTTTGAATCTATAGACAAAATCTATAGTGTGAACCTAGCTTTATATTGATAACATTCCCTTCTAGGTCCAGCAAGCACGTGATAGATTAGAACGTTTACCCGTGCGTAAGCAGGCAGCGGTATCGAACGGAGCAAATAATGTGACATCAAAAGAGCCTAATTCGAATAGTACCAAAGAGCAGTTTCTGCTGCCAAGGTAAATTTGTAGTTTGTCTACTGTTTATTTTCTTCTCCGTGCAGTATGAGTCTTGAGAGCTGGTTTCAATGGAAGGAAGCAAGTCTTCTCTATTATGCGAATTCGAGATTCTGTTCACATGAGAGAATTCTTTTCCTCTCCTTCCGAGATGAAAATTGTCTCGTCAGATACTTCTCTTTTACGACAGTTTAATGGATAGATATCGTTGGTTCATATGACCCATCGAAAGGTTAAGAGAGGCTTCATTTTGCAATGGTTTGTGTCATGACCTGTTCCTTGACAAGTTTTCGGAGAAAACTGCTATTGTTATTTCTTGGAAATGCGGCCTGTATATGTTTGTATAATGCAGTAGAGTATTCTCTTCCTCCAATTGATGTTCCACAAGGATATGATACACTTATAAGGGCACAGAGGATGTTTGATTGTTCCTATTTTTGAATATCTCGTGTGAAACTCTCCTCGCTCAAAATGAAAAACTGATCACTGATTCTTTCCTCTCCAACCAAGCATTTAATCAGACACCCAAATGGGGCTGTCCATATTCAATGCTCAGGACCGGGGTGGAAGGAGAAGTAATTTTTTTCTTGATACAGTTTCAGCCCACCCAGATTTCCATCGGAATTTTCAAACTCCATTAAATAATTCTACCAAAAATTTCAACTATGTGCTGCTGTTTTCTCTACTGTCATGCCGTTCCAGGAGTTTTAGAAAGTTGATGGCCTAAGAGTTATTATTGTTTAATGTTATGATCCTGGGCACTAGTGACGAATGCCTAACATCCAACCACCCTAGTATGGAAGGGACGATTCTACCAGGCTTTAATTGGAAAGATTTAGCGTTAGGACTACCAATGCATTTGCTTTGTTTACGTTTTCCGTAGGTACTATGAAGAAAGCAGGACAAAATCCGAAACTGAGAAAGAGAAGGAAGAGCGCAAGGAGAGGGAGCAGTTTTGTAGCGAGTTATTCTTTTCATTTATTTCTCCTGAACTTGAAAGTACCTTGCCTGGCAATGAGGTAGCGAATACACTTTCATCTGAAAGTGAAAGTAGTGTTAGAATGGCAGAAAGCGCGGAGCGCACCACAATGTTGCCGCAATCAGATTCTTCGCAAATACCGCCTGTCGACGGTGTTGGCGGTGAAACTTTGTCAGCGCAAGCGGCTAGCAGTTCTGCTAGTAACATTGTAGTTTCGAAAGGACTTAGCGGCTGTGAATCGGACTGTGTATATAGTAGTGACTCAGAGATGAGGTCGGCTAGACCTTGACAGAGTTTATTCGTACTGTTTTGATTGCCTTGATATAGCTTCTATTGAAATTGTGAATTTGAAACACCTCAGTTGTTTTTTTTCGCCGCACGGCGATATTTTGCTCAAGTGTTTTTTAGTTTAGTTTGTACATTATCATTGTTTCTACTTAGGACTGGTATATTGAATTAAACGCCCCTGACAATGCTATTGTATTTATTGGTACTGCTTTTTTTGTTGTGTCGTTGGCACTTAATTGTAGGGGGATCGAATAAGCGGGGGGGGG
>WIPJ01000174.1:227430-255095 GCA_018155075.1 Cassiopea andromeda
GTTGATAATTTTTTACAGATTTTAATAAAGTGGGGGAGGGGGTGATAATAAAGTGACCTACCGGAAAAATTCCGACAATCCTGAAGGAAACAGAAGAGGTGATGATCCCAACAGATGGTGTTACGCGAAAATTGCATGAGGTAGGTAACAGTGTTCCAGCTGATGAGGGTTGTGAAATGTTTGATGGAGAGGTGAATGATGAAAACTTTGATAAAAATGACAATAAAAATGCTGCTGACAGTGATGACACCCACATTGTGGTAAAAAGGGGGTTCATTATAAAATGCTATAGGGGGTGAAAAATTTCAAAAAGTACAATATGACCCCCTAGAATTAAGCACAAAAGAGTAACCTGTGACATTCACTACAAATTATTAAATACACTGTATATTGCCTTCCACAACAAAAAAATGGCCATCGAAGCGCAAGACTTCAGTTCCATATAGGAACAAGAGCAGCATGGTTGTGAATTTGATGAGTACATTTTGCGTTTAGGCCTAGGCCAAAAGATTGATGAGATAAGAAATATTCATAGGCCTCTGGTGTAGAACCGCGGTGGTCACGACTATTTGTCATGTCGTATGAACTCATTTGTCATGTCGTCTGAGCAGTTCATCAGATGTGGGCATTTGTAGGTCTTATAGATAAGTGAAGAAACGTATAGAAGAAGTGTTAGCAATTATCTGAACGAAGTCCCAGTGCCTGAGCACCATGGCTATCAGTGGCGGAATGCCTCCCGGCTGTGCACTGATCAGGGAATGTGTATCTAGTGCCACAACTACAGGAAAAAGTACCAAAGAGCATGGACTTTGGCAATCCTATCTTTTCCGATTGCTAGGATATTTCGATCTGTACAAGATTTTTTCCGAACATCGAATTCATGTCAAATTAAAGATCTGATAATATGCACGATGTTTTTCATCGTGGCCATTCTGCTAAGGTTCATAAGACAGCTGCGGTTCCCAAGAAATGTTTCTTTGTCGAATTCATATTTCGAAACATGTTTACAGGTGGAGGAGCTGCTAGTCAGCATAACTTCATGTTAAAGGGGCCCTGTACTATAAGCTTATCACCTAAATAAGCGATGAATATGCACGAAACCTAATTGCACCTCAGTGAATATGATGACAACTGGAAGGAATTACTCTTATGTGCCTAATAGACTCTCCCCCCGCTATCTGATTTTTCAAAAAATTTCCACCCAGGGCAGTCTTATTCCAATACCCCGGCTATTAATTTTTTTAAGTAGGATCCCACCCAAGGCAATTTTTGAAGGAGATACTTTGATCTGCAAGTAAAAAATATCACAAAAAAGCACGCTGATCACATGTGTTGTATGGCTCAGTTGTTTCATTCTATGGACATAATTATGGTACTGTGATATAAGTTTGTGACAAAAAGCCATTGCCTTTTCTATAACATTTTTTATCATTTTCCAACCCCCCGCTAATTAGATTTTTTGGGGATTTTTCCAGCTCCTTACTGTTCCAACCTCCGTTCTATATTAGACAACAAAGAGTATTGGTTGTGCTGAAGGAAACTGACACGTTCCTACTACGAAAGTATATTGGCCTCTCCCTCTGATTTACAAGACTGGTGCTGCTGGCTCACATTGTTTCTATCTAATATGCCTTCAAAGCAGTTTCCAGCTCTTTTGGAACGATTAGGACACCTAGTTTTTGCACTATTCGTAACTCTAGCGGCAAATGAATGTACATGTTTAGATGGAGCAATAGAAGGCATTTAACTCCAGTTATTTATTTACACATGAAAAATATACCACCTTTTTTTACTGTAGAGTTGGAATTGAAACCTTGACAGACTTTAAACTGAGAAAAGATATTGAAATATTATAGTGTTACTTTGATCGTGGTATTCTAACAGGGCTATTCAGTTACTACGTAAAACTCAAAGTCGCCCATTTTAACCACCCATTCACCCCTTTTAACCCATCGTAACAATCTAGTACCACCAACCCCCGTTGTTACGTAACATTTGGAGTCTTAAGGCCCCCCTATCAATGTTTTCGTTATCTACTCATATTTCTTAGTACATATTTCCCTCATGTAACAAATAACTACTCAATCTAGTGTTCTAATGTGAGAGATTGATGTCACAGGGCCATTTATTTGGCACACAAGGTGACATATTTGGTACTTTTGCGTAAGTCCAGAAACAAGAAACACTGTTACAACAATGTTTCAAAAGATGTGGAGGATACATACGTACACAAATTGCGTTAGATTTTAAGCTCAACCTTGGTGTGGTTGCAAGAAAAGATACATTTCAAAAAAATATCTTTTACATAAGAAAAGAGCTATGACCCCCACAGCCCCCTAAATTTTCGTAACAAGAGAAATGACCATACCTCCCACCCCTCAGGCGTAGCGTAATTTGTGAATGGCCCCAATCTTCCAATGGTCTTGCCTTTATTTCCGTGCTATTTGAAACAGAGACTAAGCGTGGACATAGTTTGCATTTACCAGAAGAGAATGCTCCCACCGGATGGCAGGGAACGTTAGTGCTTTGCATTTTTGGAAGGAACGGTGATATTCATGGCCTTAAAAAATAAGGACGGTTAGATGCTGATTCCTATTTTATCCACTTGAATGATAAAGCGTAATATTTTTTCAGTTTATATTGCATGTCGTTTTGGCCATGATGAATTTTCTTTGCCTTCCCATTCGTTATTTTTCCTTACGCTGTTTACACAAAACCCGGTGCATTTTTGATGCTATACATGTTTTATCATTTCCTTGAACTTTTCTTTCTAAGCTGCATACTAAAGACAGGTTTCCATTGCAGCACTTTTGGTCGCGAGGGCACAGCGCTCAACTCTAACAATAATGAAAACTTCATATAATTAATACAACATTTAACTACTACAATTGTAAGCCTCGCTATATGTTAGGTAGCTTACAATGGCTACTTGGTGAAAAGAAAGAAAAAAAACAAAAAAAAGAAAAACAACATCAACACAGGAGTATTACAGTGTCATATGTTCAGGATCTATCCATTCTTTGTTCCGTCTACAGAAGATATAATATGACGTTCGGATAGCAATGTTGGTGATTTTCTTAATGGTGTAGTTTGTTGTTCTTTTGTCAAATTTCAACATTTTTATCATGTCAATAAATTCAGTAATGCTCTTGTCATATATGCCCAAAGCGCTTATCGAGAGATTTACGAAATTAACCTTCTCATAATCGTTTTTTAGTTGCTGTACCAGTGCCTAATACTTTTGTTTCTTTCTTTCTGCATTGCTTCTTAGGTTAGATTCGTATCCTACAGTCAATTCTAAAATGTAAAGCGATTTATTAGTAAGTGAAAGAAGTAAATCCGGTCGCAAATCGTCCCCAGTGATAACAGAAGTGCTAAGAAATCCTGGGGTGTCAGCAAGTCTTAGCATGCTGCAATGATCTAAAAGTTGTGGTAATGAACATAAGGATAGAATCATGGCGCCAAGTGTAACGGCCTTGTTGAAGATAGACTTTGCAACCAGAAATAATATGAGAAGAGATTCTTGTGTAAGGCAGAAAGAACAATCAGAAGATGATGATAGAACCCACCTCCAAGCTTCTTATGAGGAAGAAAGACATTGCTCAATGTACCTGATATTGGAGGGTCTAACTATGAACAAAAATATTTGGCGACCAAATTATCAAGGTTTTCGGATACCCATGTTTTTGTAAGGTCTACAACAGTAATATGCCATGATATTTTAGGTAGAAGATAGCGAATATACAACTGGACCTTAAATCTTGGATGTAAAGGTAAGAGATCTATCTTGGACATAATATCGGTAGCTGTGTGAGAGAGTTTTCGTTTATGGACAGTGTTATAATAATGATAATGATAGTTCAATTATTTACTGTAGGTGTAGATGAATAAATACGTAGCTAGTATGTCAGCTAATTAAACCCTACTACTTACAAAAACCCATATGTAAAATAATACAGTACAATTGTGATATATTTACATAGAAGAAGAGAAATGAAGCTAGTATACAAATGTAAAATGAAATAAAGATCAATAGAGTTAATTAAGGAAACCGACATGACTAACGAATTGTCTGCATAACCTGCAGTTGCAGCTATCATTCCATCCTTTAATTTGCCTTTTAAATGATGCAAAGGTTTTAATGCTTTTAAAATCATCAGGTAAGTTATTCCACAGCTTACATCCTAAGAAGGACAAGCTTTCAATTCAGTAACTAGAAGTTCGCGCTTTGGGGATATGCATTGGCAAATTGTTCCTAAGAATGTGGGTTATGTCCTTTTGTACAAATATTTCCTTCATAAAATTCGGGTTGATATTTTGTACAGTTTTGTAGACCTCAATCATTAGCAACTGCAGGTTTCTTTTGTGTATTGATACAGAGTTTCATTCAAGCAGAAGGGTGTTAAAGTCAGCTGTTTTATTCTGGGATGCGATGCGCAAAGTCTTTTCATGTATTCGATGTATTTTATTGTCCAGGGTTCGGCCACAGAACATCCACACGAGAGGGCAGTAGTTAAATTGCGATAGATTGAACGTTTTCATTGTAAGTTTCAGTTGCTCTGCCCTGAAGTAGCACGAAATACAGGAAAGAGCATGGAGCTTTTTATTTGCCTTCTTACATAAAGATTCAACGTGTGTTTAAATGTTAGTTTTTTTTCTACCGTGATCCCTAGTAGTTTTTGCTCTGTACTTTCAACAACTGGGATAGTTTCAATTTGTAAGGTTCAATCGTTGCTTTGGTCACCAAAGACCATGAAACGACATTTTTCTCTATTTAGCCTCATGCAGTTATCTATAAACCAACTAGCAACAGTTGAGATAAAGCTCTCTAGTTTGTTCAGTATCTGTATGGTGTCAGTGTCACTTACTCAGAGGGTAGTGTCATCTGCATAATTGCAAATGTCCATGTCTGGTACGAACATGAGCAGATCATTAATACATATATATTAAATAGGAGAGGCCCCAGTACTGATCCTTGAGGAACACCCTGATCGATGCATTTCCATTCACTAATAGACCCATTTACTTTTACTCTTTGTTTTCTTTTGTATAAATAGCTATGAATGAATGTTAAGGCATTTCTGCTAGAGCCATATGCCTCTAACTTTGCCACCAAGAATTCATGATTCAGGCAGTCAAAAGCCTTTGAAAGGTCCATGAAAACAGCACCAACACAATTCCCTTCATCCAAACGTTTTTTGCATTTCTCTATACATCGCAGCAAATCATGTTGTGTGCTGTGCTTTTGTCTACAACCGCAGAGCATAGGGTTAAGAAATCCGAGAGAAAACGGTTTTTTCTGATTTTCAACTAGTCTTTCATAGATTTTTGAAACTGGTGGTAAGATTGTGATTGGTATGTAGTTTTGCTTGCAGTTAACATCCTCTTTTTTGTGAGTTGCTGAAACATCTGCTCTCAAATTTGTGGGAAATGTGCACTCGTCCAGACTATTATCTCAAGCATGCGCAGCGGGAAAGTGATGAGGTGAGAGACGATCGCGCACCGTCATATCTGAGAGCTATGGGAGTCAACTTTCAGGCGCAGCGCTCGCGCGAGTGAAAGCGCTCGAATGGAAACCCGCCTTGACGATGTTTGCGAAAAACGCTCTTTGCTACTAAAGAGCGTTTTATTACTGTTTTAATTATATTTTTAACACGTCAGCTATTGACACAGAAGGTCTAGTAAACATGTCCTGTTGGCCACATTTTTTCACAAGCGCAAAATTCAGTCGTACTCTTGTGTGAAGTCTCATTGCACTGGCTGTACATCTGATATTGAGAATATCTAGTCTCACGTTCAAGACTCTTGGCCTCGTTGCCTTTCTCATCGTCATCAGTGATTGTCTCTTCAGCCTCCTTTTGGATGCGCTTCCACTTTGTTCTTCTGTTTTGAAACCAGACTTTGATTTGTGTCTCGCTCAGCCCAAGGAAGGATGCCAGTTGCTTGCGCTCCTCCCCAACGGAATACTGGTTTTGTTCGAAAGCGTTTTCAAGACCGAGTAGCTGAGTTGGCGTGAAGGCCGTCCTGTGACGCTTTTTTCGTTTCTGGCCCCCTGTCGAGCTCAGACATGGTTGCTGCCTTACTCTTGTTGCCAAGGAGTTGTTTGCAAAGCACGTAGGATCCCAACGAGCTGAAAGACAATGCGGATTTAATGATATTTTCTCATTGCACGTGTTCCACACTGTTTTCTCGTCATATTCTAACGGTACTATTAGTAAAACATGGCAACGGTATTATATGGAATTAACATAACACAGAGACTTCTGAGACACAATGTACAATATTATGGAATGATATTTCACATTGTTTGACCTGTCGTGCGTGTTTTAGCTAATTTTGTACTCTTAGGTCCGGAATAAGCGGGAGTCCTAATAAGCAAGGGGGTTGGCAATTCCACAAGATGAAATAGGAAGGGGGTCAGAAGTTTGGGGTAACTGTGTAACAACCAGCACAAATACAAAAAGGCCTGATAAACACTAGTGGAAGCATTCGGAATCTTGCCACATATATCTCATTCATTGTTTGGGTAACTCAACAGAAGTACAGAATTTCTGCAGGTTTCTCCTAGAAAAATTGAAAATTTAATAAGCAGGGGTTGGAAAATCTTTTGAAAAAATAAACGGGGGGCACTTATTACCTAAGAGTACTCAATTATGTAACATTGTTGCCGTGTGACCTTCAATGCATCCATGTTACGTTTGCAGTATGAGGAACGTTGGAAGCGCTGAACCAGACAGTTTAAATGTATTCCCAGAAAAATTCATGCATGATTCTAGAGAGTTGCAGTTTCAACCACTTTATACTCCCATCCCATTTCCAAATTAAAGCAACGAAAATTTTTGTGCTTGGTTAGGTTAAAACAGTCAAGCTACTAATTGCCATCTGCAAATAGTTATTTTGAGAAGACCCGAAGTCTTAATGGTACAGAATCTTTTGAGTTAATGAACCTAGCCTTGAGGCTCATGCTCATTATATATTTCTTCATGGAAATTTGCTTATCTTTTTGGAAAGCAGCTTGAAATTGCTTTTTCAAACTCACTTTAATTAGTGGTTCTTAGCCTTGTTGGAAGTACTGAACGCCACAAGTTCCATATATGCATTTATTGAACCTTTCGCTGTTGGAAAAGTAATGTGTGCTTTTTTCTTCATGTTCACAACATATGTATAAAATTATTTGCACGTTTTTTTATAGGAAAATCATTATTTTGCCTGAGACTCAATTTCCTTAACTTTTCCCGAAATTGAGCCTGAGATTTTCTAAAATTGTTCTTAACTTTTACTGAAATAAACTGGCTGAAATGGTTTACACTTTCGTTAATAATATTGTGTACATGAATCTGAATTCCATCTTTAACATTTTGAATGCAATAACGACGAAATACCAAGTTTTGGCCTATAAAAACACTTAAGTTTGGAAATTGAGCCTCGTGATTTTCTTACGATTTTCTTAAGATTTTGACGATTTGAGCCTCATGTTATTATAAACATTTTCTTATAAAAAAGAGCGTGTAGTGTTTTAGTGCACAAACTGACCAAGCAGAGCGTGACATCACGAATCATGCGATTGGGGCGAACCAAACCGCTTAACCCCTGAAACTAACTAATCGAACCCAGGTTAAGAACCACTGCTTTAACACCTCCAATGCTGTTTTTACTTACATACCGGGCGGCAACACTGGGAGATGCTAGGGGCGAGGAGAGGAACTGGCTACCCCTTCTCACATTTCGAGACCTAGGGTAAGTCTCTTTTCTAGCAGGTACTCCCCATACATACAAAGGTATATGGAGACCCTACTTTTTTACCTTTGCCGAGTGTAGCCAGTTCCTTTTACCATTTTTTACATTACACGTTTTTTTATCACAAAATCATTATTTTGCCTGATCCTCAATTTTCTTAACTTTTCCCAAAATTATGCCTGAGATTTTCTTAACTTTTACTGAAATAAGCTGGCTAGAATGGTTTACACTTTCGTTATTACTATGGTAGGCTTGCATTTTAATTCAATCTTTAATCTTTTGATGCAATAATGACGAAATATCGATTTTTGGCCAATAAAAACACTAAACTTTGGAAATTAATCAAGGAAAATATGAAGAGACTACAGTTACTGTGCACGAAGCAAGACTGCTTTGTGTTCAAAGTATATCATAGTTAATAGAAGCGCAGAAGTATGCACGGTATTTTGATAATTTATAATCTATAAACAAGATTAGATAACTATCTATCTTATGTTCTGTCATGTAAGAGGAAGAGACGATTTGTCCAGCAATCAGATCATCCACGTAAAAGTTATAGAATTGATTCATAACTCATGTTACACATATTGTGATATTGTACATATATTGATATGACTGCATACCCGCCATAGAATATGATCTGCGAGAATGGGTTGGGTATCCATGCACTTCACCAATAAATCTTGGGGTTTGTGGGTCTTCTAGCCAAGGCGGTGCATCATGGTTACAAATCGAGCAGAAGCATTTGCTGGGTCTTGAATGGCAGATGGAATGCTGTGGTGGATGCTGATTATTGTAAATTGGTCGTCTGTATTCTCGTGGACGGTGCAGGATGCATTTTCTACTCGTACGATACTCGACTTTTTCCTCTTTCAACACTTTATCGTAGTTGTGTTGAGCTCTTTCTGGTAGAACTTTGCCTTCGTGACTCTGTGGCCTGTGAGGATCCGCTAGTAATTTTTCTATGAAATGTTTTGTCGACATCCTTCATTTGCTGCGGTGTGGCTCTAAAATCAGAAAGACAAGAGAGGTATGCCTAATACTCTATTATGTGATTACCTCATCCTTCTGTGTTTATTTTTAATCTATTGCCCTTGCAATTTAATTCATCACAAGCAAATCCCTTCTATATTTACGTATGATAGCTACAACGATAATAGAGGTATGATTCATTTTGAGCATAAAACAGTATGCGAAATGAACTGAATATCTGAATGAATAAGCTTATAAGCAAAATATCGAAAATCCACGTACACGATCGCCTTGGAACTCCCCATACCCTCTGACAGGCCCTCCCTGGGTTTTGTTTTCCACGTTCTCACAACATTTAGCGTTATTTATCTTATATTAACTGTCTGGTCCTTTTTCTCTATGCTAGGACTGCTCTTTTTCGATCTATTTGAAGTAGTAGCTTTTTACTCACCTGAACACGACGAAAGAAGGTAAACTAAAGTTGAAAATAAACTGGAACGAGCATCTCCAGTTATTAAGCTGGTGCTTTTACAATAAGAATTGTTAGCTACTTTTATCAATAAGCTTGATCTAGTCTCTCTGCCCACTTAACCTTTCTCCCTTTTCTAATTTTTTCCTTTGTCGGGGCATTGTTATAGGCCCTAAAGCCTTTCCCCGCCATTACATACTAAAAAACAACAAAAAAGATAGTTCTTGCAGAGTGTTTTGACTTGAAATTAAAAGATACTATCCATCTAAGCTACTGAGTCCCATATTCCCTGTAAAAAGTAACTATGAGACCTTTCAATGAGCGTATCACATTTTATAAGTGGACGTTGTATAGTTTTGAAAAGGAACTAGTGTGTAGTGATTTTTATATTTTGGTTCAGCTATCACTGTATACCACAGAATGACATATCATTGCTTGGATATGGAGAGAACGTTTGTGCTGGATTTTATACTAGAAATATCAGCTCAGCATTGCTTGTGTCATATAAATGCAATTTTTCTCATCAATTTCTTAATCTTTGGTGCTACATGACTCTTCGCCATTCTTTTGTAGCTTCTATATAGTAACAGGCTTGATTTTGATAACAGTTATCAAGATACTAAGTAAAACTGACCTGATCGTTCCTTTAGCTCTTATTTTCCTCCTTGGCCTGTCATGTGTTACGCAGGCACTAGCTGAGTGGACTCTCTCTGCTGAAATCTGTAGTCTGCTTGCTTTAAATATCACTCATAAAATCATTGCAACCAGCTGATGAAACAACAGATTAAAAACAAAAGATTACTGTTTGATCTCTAATGATTCGTATGTATTCCTGAAGTATTATACAACCTCTAGGAGACCATCGATTTTAATTGTGAAAATTTGACAACTTAAGCACACATCCGATGTTTTCATACAGATTCATTTAGAACGCCTTTGTGGCCCTTTCTTGATGTTTTGATGCCTTTCTCTGACAGCATTGCTAAAGTTAGACCTATGCTACTAATCCGTAGCTTTGTCTGATTGGACGTTCCGTTGCAACAACCAGCCAATGCAGTTTCGGAAAGCAAACTACAAATTTTTGTTTCACTCTCAGACTGTCGGGGCGATAGAAATGACGGGGGGAACACGTCCAAAGATAATGATGCGGTTGAGAAGATTTACTGCCACTTCTCTGGTGCCGATTTGAGTATAAGCACAAGGGGAAAATTGAGATCAAAATCTTAAAGACGACATACACATACAGAATTATGCATACGTATGCAAACTATGTGGCTGGAAGTGTTTTCCTACAGTGGCAACACCTACCTATGGCCTCACTGCAAGATGGTTAAGAATTTTATACAGGAAATACAAGTTTTTTTGGAAAATTGTATTTGGCTCGCTGTTCTTGAATCTTTCTTAGCTTTTTCATATTTTCAATATCACACCTGTTTTAAGACTTTCTAAGCAGAACCTTCGAGTTTCGATGCTTTGGGCATGCACATTAACGGAAGTATAAAAAGCTCCAAGTACACCAAAATAGTGATAGATCTTAGTCGATAACAACGACAGACTGCTGACAGAGTCTGCATAATAAAAATGGCATTTTATACACAAAAAACTGAGCTTGGATGCATATGCTCCGATCGACTTTCCTATTTCTCAAATTTGCAGTTTTGCACTTTCACAATTTGTTGAGCAGTAGAATTCTGCTGTTATTATAAACGAATTTCTTATGAAAAAGGAAAACATGCTGGTGCCTAACATATCAATAGTAATGATGGGGAAGCATTATGTTAGCTTCTTCATTTGGGGGGGGCAGCACCCCTCTGTTTAAGCTTTCGCGCACGTTAAATTGTATACATGTTTAGGCTGGTGTGTATGTGCACGTGTCGTGTCTCGCGTGTTTCGTGTATCGTGTATGTGTGTTTATATATCTATGCATATCTGCATGCATATGTGTATTTTCTTCGTTTCAAAATATGGATTTGCTAAATTCAAATCGCGCTATGAGTAAATTATTCATTACGTTCTACTGAGTTCGACACTCTTGTGTACTAAACACACAATTGCAGTGATTTCCAACTAGCTAATTGGTATGAAGAGCGCTATCAACTTTCTAAGGCGATGTATTTGCTCAGTATTTAGTCAACTGTATTACTTATCAATAACTGTCGTATTAGTGTATGGGACATGACATATGCCACATCATTAACATGATAGCCTCTTTCGTGATTCTTCATGTTAGCTCATTAGTCTCAATTATCATTTTATAGATATCCAAAAGTCAGTGTGTTGCAGGTGAACTAGTCCTATGCTTGTTGATACTGCCGTCTCAATACAGTAAAGGCCGTTACCAGTATTTTTAGTTTCGTTTGCCTATGCTTGAGAAGGAGATCTTTGCTATTAGCTTCTTGTCTATTCCAGTTTTTCGTACAATTGTGATATATGCTAGGGCCTAATAATTTTCCTGGGATTTTCAAAGTCAGCTTCATTTTATTTTACAAACATCTCTTTAGTGTTTGTAGTTCACTTATGATGTTGCAACATGGTCAGGCCACACAGTTGCGTGTAAACATAGGTTAAGATCTTTTCATCAAGCGTCCACAAGAAATAACACAGGCACTATATTGGAGCCTTGTGGAACTTTTAATCTCCTTTTGTGCAAGGAGTTCTTGCATTTTCCAACTTTGATGTTTCAATGGGCCAATTTCTAGAAAGTTGACTATAGCCGTGAATAAATCAGCCCATATTACACTGAGTTGTCTGGAATTTACCTGAGATCTTCTGTTATTAGAAGAGGTACAAAATAGACAAACTCTGGCTGAGGTATTTAAAATCTTAAAAATACAAATTTAATAAAAGACTAGGAGCTTTAGTCTATGGTTTGTTACTACTTGAGTGTTACTCATAAGACCCAAATAGGTGGGATTTGGAATAGTAGGGGGTTGAAAATTTCTTTAAAATCTAATAAATGGGGGTCTGAAAAAATAGGGTGGGTGGTAAATTTTTCCAATCATCAGGAGCTGTGGATGGGTTTCACAAGTCTTTTCAACTGTACACAAATGAAAAATATAATCCCTCATTTAACTTGATATTCAATTAAACTACTGACTGAAAAGATTAAAAGGGGGCTGGAATAAGGATGTCCTGGGTGGAATTTTTCAAAAAATTAAAAAGCAAGGGCAGTGGTATAAACATCGGCTTGTAGTGCATAACAAAAGTGTTCATTGCATGAAATTTATATAACAAAGACCAAGTAAGCAAGAACCTATGAGCTTCTAGCAAGTTCCACCAATATTTCACGCAACTGATTGACACCTTTGGTTGTGTCAGCTCCTCCACACTTAACTTGAACCTCTGTGTATTTGTAAATTCTCTCACCAAGGTTTTCCTTTTCAACAAAAGAAATCAATTCTTGTACTGGAATGGCAGTACTGCAGTCCCTTTTACTAAAGACAACTACAATTGGTATATCTTCCTTTCCATTATTGATCACTAAACTTTTCAATGCATCCAAGGAAGCTGGAAGTACATCCTTTTCACATGAATCAATGACATACAAAATAATTTTTGAATCATTCAGAAACTTGTCCCAATGCTCTCTGTACCTCTGAGATCCACCAACTAAAAACAAATTTAAATTTGTAAGACCGGAAAGCTTGGAGAAAATTTCAGAAACAGTTTGCAGGGCAGCAGAAGTGGCAACTGCAAGAAAGTTTCTTGATATGGCTTCATAAATGCAAAGCAATGGACTGGTTGCTTTTAGTTAATGCTTAAATATTGATTTTTGCTACAAATCTTTTTGGAGCTAGTTGTCATTTGGGGGAGCCCTAAGTGATGGCAGAAAGGAACTGCTTTTATTGATAGTCAGATGGTCACCATTTTAAGAACTTACTAACAGCACATGTCAGGCCCTAATGGGTAAAACCAGCTTCTTCATCTTTTGTTAAACCATACTTCATTTACCCATTAATTCTTGTTTAATATAGTACCTAAGATATCTAAAAGATGCCTGCTTAATTAAAATGTTGACTTTTTGAGAAATTGTACTTACTTTCCATTATGTCAAGGCGCTGATCAATGTTGGTTATACATATAGCATTGAAACCAGGAGTTGGCTGGTATGGTTTTTGAGTTTCATCATTTACCATTGCTGCCAGAAGTGATGATTTTCCTGATTTTTCCAACCCAAGGACTATAATTTTTGTACCTGCAGCTGGGATATACATGTTTGAATCATCAGTATTTTCAGATGGTTGCCTTTTGTTCACTTCTCTGGTATGAGCATCTTCATCTGCAGCACCTGGAACACCAGTGTAGAATTCAGGAGAGGTCAATCAATACATGCAAGCTTGCTGTATGTGACATACATTCTGAGAGAACCTAAGGCCTTATGGTTTAGTTGTTGAAATTAAACAGTAATGCTTGGGTCTTGAAGCCAAAAGTATTCAAACAATAGCTTATCTCCCATAAGGCATAGCTTACAGGCCAAGCATGTACCTGCTGGGGGCATGGGGGCAATGCTTCACAAATGAAAACTTTTGCATGGTTTTGCCACCCAACAGACTTATTAATTTGGAGATTTACAGAGCAAGATAGGGCTTTTATCCCCTCCAAAGTGACTTTACAGGCATGTTTTGTCCCTCTAGGGCATTTTCTCCAGTAACATGCTTGCTACAGCTATAAGTCCAGAGTTCAACAGGATCTAGAGCAGGTTTGCCAGACTTGGGATTTTATCCCATGATCTTGGGAATTTTTTAGGCCTATGGGATATTCCTTGGGATATCATTTTCCCAAACAAACCTGGGGATAAATCTTGGGAATTATGAAAAATTCTCCAGGTAGTTTTTAGTTGATTTCTTTACCTCATTAGAAAACTTTAATATTTTCATTGACATGCATGTCTACAACTTTTCCAACTACCCCAGCACACAATAAGTATATGAAGCAAGTACACAGAACTACATTTTTCTATGTACAATGGACATATCTGTAAATGCACAAAGGTCGTTTCTCCAAGCTTAAGGTCAAAAAAGTCAAAGTGCTTTCCAGCGCCCAACGGCGCATAGGGCGGCACCTATCTCCGTTTTTATAGCCCTAGGCCACGCATCTGCGAATGCAGAGAAAGCTACAGTGGGGGGCTGGTCCACTGGTAGCTCTGCGAGTTTAACTTTCCCACTCCATTCGCATATGTCAAGCACCAGACGAGAAGGCAATGAGTACCATTTTAAAAGTCTTTGGGATGACTTGGCCAGGGCTCAAACCCACAACCTACTGGTTGTGAGGCAGACACTCTACCACTGGGCCATCACTCCGGTTTCCAAGTTTAAGGAGGTGGTTCTAAAAGTTTGCTCAGAGGGTCACTCAAATTCTATCAACTAGCTTCCATTGCTCTGCTTCATTTGGACCTACAGCCCTGCAAGTATGTATAATCACATATGATTAATAGCAAAAGTTGATATCTATATTACAAATTGTTGAACCTTGAAAATTTTATTTTCAAAAACAATGGATATTAGTTTTTTTGAGCCTCATTTTGAAAATTCATAGAATTTCAATCTGGTTACCCTGAACTGAAGCATGAAAGAGAAAATTCTGAGTGTATACACCATGCAATTAAACGAAAGCTTATCCCTGCATGCCATTTTCTGTCATTCAGTTAATTAATCTTCTATTTTTTATAATAGCATCCTTTGGTGCAGTAAAATGAGGAGCCCAACTTCCCATAGCATAAATTTTTTTGTGAATGCATTTGTTGCAAACTGGCATCAAACAAGAAAACTATGGAAAACAAAACCAGGCAGGAATTTTATGCTAACAAATTTATTAAAGATTTCATGTTGTGGTAATAATATTATGCGCACCCAAAGCTTTGAGATCTCTTTACTGAGTTGAAATCAAAGTGAATTGGAGGTTTCTAAGATTTATTTCTGCGATTAGCGTCTAAATTAGTACACTAAGCGAGCTTTAGTCCATTATTTTGATGCTTTCATCAGTCGCTGTTGTTGTCTCACAGTTGAGTTTGGAAGATTTCCTTACAAAGTACTTAGGGCTTCGTCCATATCACAAACACTCTCTTGCTTCTTTTCGAATTCTGTACTAGATATGAACTCAGAGCTTTTGCGTAAAATATCAAAATATGGAAAATACTGACACTTGTATTTCCTACGGACAAGATCCATATTCATATTCGAGACAACATACCTTGTCTCTGCCTTATCCATTTCTTATAAAGAAAATATGCTCCAGCTGATGACAGTACTATTCCTGATGCTACAACTAATGCTTTGCTGCTAAATGAAAGGTTCTGTAATTTCTCCCACATCTCAATTTGTCATTTCAATGCTAGCAGCAATACTTTGTCATCGTTGTTCAGTGTTCTCTCATGTCACTGTGAATTCCCCATTTCGGTTTTGCCTCGATATGGTTTGTTATCAAAACTATATGGCGGCACTTTTTGGTAAGAGTTGAAAATGTGTATCACGTTTACGTAAGATTTCTTTTGATTCTCACCCTCAGTATATTGTGTGCAACATAGTCTATCAGATGGATTATTTTAGCTAGTCATATAAGATTGTATAAGGAGACAATCATGTTTGCAAATTAACAATTTGTCTCAGATGTGTGCCCAGGGTGCATTCTGTATAAAACTCGCGGCGCCACGCCGGTGGTACGCCAGTAGGTCCTCAGGTGCACGCCAACGTTGGAGGTTGGCATACACCTGAGGTGCAAAGATCAAAAGAACCGTGCGTCGAGATTTGCCTTTTATTACACTAGTATGCCAAAGGGTATATAGCTCAGGCTATATAGTATAATATACCCTTTGGCATAGTGGTGTAATAAAATGCAAGCTTTCCTAGGAAAGCTAACTCCACGTCGGAGATCCTCGGGCATAAGCGCATGGAGTGCACCTTGGATGTGTACTTACTTGACTTTTTGGCCTGCAGAATAAATCCAGTTTTGTCATTTTTGGTCCTATGTATCCTGTTAAATGGTATGAAGTGCACGTTTAACAATTGCACTGCACCCTATCACGCCTGTCAGCACCCATTCACGCCCATTTGTGTGAGCACTGTCATTTCAGAAAAACAAATCAGAAATCTGCACTGGCCAAATCTACAGTGTGGATTCAATCATATGTTGAAATTTGTATGTGCTGGTGATAAAATTTATGAATTACAGGCTATCTTTACTACATTTATGACTTTCCATGCCCATTGTGTGTTCAACTACATCTATTTCCAAGTTTCTTGTGCATGATTTTTGCAGAAATATCTTGGGTATGAAGATGCAAAACTTTGCAGTCATTATTATCCTTGTTTATTTTCCAACTTTTATTGGCACAATTTGCTATTAATACACCAATTGACATTGATTACAAGCAAGCCTTAGCTCTCAACCACAATTTGTTGGAGAAAGCTATTTGAATAGCAAAGTTTTTGAATTCTGAATCTATTTTTCCCATTACCATTTCCCCCTTGTTTTAAGCATAATATATTATTTCATAATATTATTTGCATACCATACTAGATGTGCAACAACAGGCAAACACACAATTCTTAGTGTCATATGAACACTTGTTGAGTCAAAACAATAGAGACTATTGTCTGTCTGCAATCCACTTTGTGTCTCTCATTTTGTCTCAAATATTTTTGCGCTTGCCATCTTGTTTATTCTGTGTTTGACTTCTAGTACATAAAACTTTTGAATATTTTGGTCAAATACTGATTTATTTGATGTCTGAATTGTTGGAAAACCAAGGCTTGCCTGTAAATTCCTATCGTCAGGCCTTTCATTTTTGTAATTCTGAATTTTTAATGAATCATGCCTCCTCTTCTTTGGTTTGCATAATGTTGGCCTCCAGACGATAACAGAGTGTAGCTGCTTTTATTTGCTTAGTGGTTTGGTCTTTTTCAGTGATGCTGGAAGAGGCGGCAGGGTGGTAGCTGTTCCTTTGCTTTTTTCTAAGAATGACAACTACATTGCTTTGTGCCTGTTATTTTTCCACTGTAAGCCTTTGCAGCTCCAGTAGCAAGTGTCTTATAAATGCTTCTACAGCCAGATAAACATAGTTGGCTATTTATCAAGGTTGCCTCAACCACCATTCTTAAATATCAAAGCACATGGAAAGGATTTGGAAATGAGAAAAGCCATCTTCAAGTAGTTTTCATTGACTCTCAAATAGCATCAAGCTGACAGCACTCATAATGTGAGTAAATTGTATCAATAATTATGCTTTTCTGAGCACTTCATTACTCCCTTTCTGAGTCAATATTTGGAACAAAATGCACCTGCTTGTTAGCTAAATTATGAAGTAAGGATTTGTCTGTAATGGATTTAAGATGGCACTAATATTGCAGGTTGCTTTGTTCTGAGTTAACAAGCTTTTTCTTAACTTTTTATGGTGTAGTTTTGAAGTTACCTGGAATTTGAGTAGACTTACAGAATAGCAAAAAGGATGTTTTATGTATTACACGCTTTTTTATAAGAAAAAAGTTTATAAGAAAATGAAGCTCAAGTGGTTAAGGTCTTAAGAAAATCTCAATAAAATCACAAGGCTCAATTTCGAAAAGTTAGTGTTTTTATTAGCCAAAAATTGATATTTTGTCATTATTGCATTCAAGATTCTAAAAATAGAATTCAAATTCAAGTATGCAATAGTAATAATGAAAGTGTAAACCATTTAGCCAGTTTATTTCAGTAAAAGTTCAGAAAAATGTAAGAAAATCTCAGGCTCAATTTCTGGGAATGTTAAGAAAATTGAGGCTCAGGCAAAATGATGCTTTTCCTATAAAAGAAAAACGTGTAGCTTAGTAACTTAGTACATAACATTCTCCAATTGCTGAGTTTATTGATTCATTTGCAGGGATAAGAAAAGAGTTCATGTGCAGCCCTTCCTTGCTACAGATGCAGTATCCTTTCTTTCCTTAGTTTTTTTATTTTTCCACATAAGCAATCAATGTATGGTCCAGGCAAGATTCATGAAGAATAAGAAGTATATTTAGTAGCTGCACCTTTTCAGGCAGCACTTACTTCATAGATACCATATTGGGCTCAAAAGTTAGAGCATTTCTTTATTAATTCAATACCTTTTTATATTCATTTATTTTTAATTCCTTTGTCCTTTAAACGAAAGTTTAATTTGTGTTTTGGTAGTCTGTCAATTTTTAAATGCAATGTGAACATGGCAAATGTGTTTATTAAAATATGCATTTGCTGCCAATATACTTATCTTGTATCACTGGTTTATCAATACATTTGATAAATTATACTTTGCATTATACATCATGCACTTAGTCTGTGGTCTCTTATGATATTTACTATATATTAATATATATTACTATATATTACTATATTCATATATTAATATACTCTCTTATATATTAATACTATATATAAGATATATTAATACTATATATATCTTACATACTTATAAGTATGTTTTGATATTTCTGCATTGACTATCTCCCTTAACTTTTGGGGCAGTTTTCAAGGCATAAAAAGCTTATTAATGATTACCTAAGGTATTATGGTGGAAGTATGGAACATTTCAGGAGGTCAAGGTATCTTTTATTGTGGCAACTGTTTTTTCAGAGAACAACAGTTCTTTTGTTGTAAATGCATTAAGGTAGAATCATCACAAATTTTTAAGAATGTCAGGAAATTGAGTGGACCAGATGCAATTTTTCTTGTTTTATTACAATTTGAATGATTGGATAGTGATATTGTATGCTTCAGGAGATTTTCAAAGACTCTTAGACTTATTCTATTTCTTATGAGTGGACTAAGTTGTATCAAAATACTAATTGTAATCATTTAGAAATGATTACCCCATTTGAATGATGTGCTTTTCATTTATCCCAGTGCAAATGACAAAACAGATTATGATGTTATTCAAGAACACCATAGGTATGATTTGGCATTTCAATGTTAAGTTAAAAGGTTAATCTCATAGACCTTGCTTTCTATTGCAATACCATATAATTTTTGTTGATGTATTAACTGCATACATGCAGTTAAACTTGGGTATACAGCAGTAGCTTGAAATGCAGAATTGATTTCCAGTATTTTGCCATGGAACACCATCTGAAGAATGTTTTTCTATTCATTCTATTCAAAATGTTATAAAATGCTTCTATTCAAATGCTATAAAAATACATTGGTTATGAAACTAGAACCTTGTCTCATTTATTCATTTGGCTTTATTAATTATTAAAATAATAATAACAAAAAGTGTTTACTAATTCCAGGTTCATTTGGGATGAAGAAGATGAACAGGATACCTCATGGTATTGAAACTTTCTGGAATTGTAGCATAGCTGCCACCATAGTTTTAGTACTATTCTACTGTATAATTCTTCTAACTAGTAATACTGATTGTTCCATTTGCCATTGCATTATAATCTCTCTTCATTAAGGATGCTCTTTCGTTTGAACAGAATCTCCTAAATGCAATTGTTCAATTATTAAGATTTTTTTTTTGATTTGAGCTCTTTAATGTCGTTTATTGAAAGTAGAATGGTAGTTGTTTGAATAATTTAGCACTTTGGTTGCCACTGTAATAAGGCAAACTTCTTGTTTATTTTGAATCCTCTGGATTGCTTTGGAAAAATTTCATTATCGTCATTTGCATAGGCTTTGTATGGATATAGACTTTTGTTTCTCACTTGATTTGCTGTCTTGTTATTCTCAAAAACATCTTTGAAGTGCAATGTACATTTTTCAAATTTTTGTTTTTGAGTTCCTTACTTAGTAATGCATTGATTTTTAACAGCTCTCATGCTTTTCCCACAGGAAAATCTGTTGTTTATTCTCTATTTGCTTCATAGGGGAAAATCTCTAGCAAAGAAATATTATGACAAATTGTTCAAGGAGTACTGTATATCTGATCTTAGTAGATACAAAGAAAACAAGGTAAGTTTTATGGAAGATGTTGTTTTCTCTTAGAGTGTTTTGCTTTTGTGTCAACAAAATATAAGGTTATACTACTACAGCACCCTCTTGTGAAGATGTGCATGAGTCTGTGTGTGCATGCATCCATGCACACAGGAACAGGGGTATACGTTGTTTGTACAACTCCTTAAACTCCTTAGAAACTCAGATTTAATTTAGGTTTTTAAAGGGCACATAGAAACTCCTTGAATTCATGCGTATTAGGAGAAAGCTCTTTAGTAAATCCTCATTTCTAATCAATGCTTGGGATTGAGGATTTTCATTGGCAGATTTATTTAGGAAAAGGTTTGCATTTTGAAGTGGAAACACACAAAAACACCCCATTAAATTTATTTTTGGACCTTAACAACTTCTTAAAAAGTCCTTAAATTTTAGCTACGCACCTGAGCATGAAGCTTGGATATATGTCTATGTGCACAAATGCTTAACAAAATTTACTAAATAGGAAGCATTTTATGTTATTTTGGTCAAGATGTATAACAGTTGCAAATATTTGAAGTCAAAGGAAAAAATTTTATGTCATTATTCTAACATTGACTTTTATTTCTATATATACATATAAATCTATATATGTGTGTGTATTATATATATATATATATTTGTATTTATATAAATAAATGAATAAATAAATATATATATATACATATATATATATATATATATATATATATATATATATATTCTTTAATTTAGTTTGCAATGAGGTGGAGAACTGAAAAAGAAGTGATAGATGGAAAAGGTTTGTTTAGCTTGACTCCATTTTTTCCTTGAATCATCATAAAACGTCAAAAGATCTCGTTTTGTTGACCCTTACCCTGCGTTGTTTTTGTACATTGTAGTTTTATTTAGGTTGTTGCTTTGAGCATAGTTCAGTAAAGGGGAAGTCTTATGATAGAACATCCTAATCCTAACCATTGGTCTTGTTTAAGTTTCTGATGGCCTAGTATAATCTAAATTGCTAGTTCACATTCTAGTTATGTTCTGCCTGAAACAACAGACACTAAACTTGCAAAATAGCTTTGCTTTTGGTGTTTGATTATCTCTTAAGCATCAACTGTGAAAATGACGCTATTTCTTTTGAATAGTTGTCCTATTAATCCATCTGAATACACCACAGTTACAATCCTGCACGGTCAGTCTATTGCAAAAGTGGGTTTGGGCACAAAAATAGGTGTTATTTGATGTATTACTGAGCATGTAAACGTATCTCCCCTTTTGGGGGTTTTTGTTTCCAAGAAACGTACTCTGAAAGTCTCTGTCATGCTGGAATTGTATTTTTATTTGTTCGTAGGTCAGTTTATTTGTGGTGGCAGGAAATGCGAAGCAAGAGAAGGACTTCAAAGTTGGGAGGTCTGGTTTGTTACACGTTTTTGCAATTATCCTTCATTACTTTGTTTACTTTCCTCATGTTTGTTGAGATTATGCCGGATCTGTTCTTTTGAGAAAAGAAATTCTTAGACCACTGTTTCTGTATCTATGTCTAGCTAATGCATTCGTGCTAAGAAAACAGAATGAGATCAATTTCCGTGCCTTTTTGTTTTCACATTCGTATACGCAACCATTCCATAGAAATGACAAACTAGAATTTCACACACGCCATTTATCAAAATTATAGAAATTTAGATTAATGGCCACAATTTTTTAAAGCATTCAATGGCAAGATATAAAATAGTTTACATGCTTTCCATTACAGCATCATGAATTTTTGCGTGCAATGCATAATTTAGCAGACAGTTAAGGACATAGGCGTAGGAGGACTTCAAATTTAGGGGGCTGTAACATTTTTGCCCGAACGAGTAAAGAGATCTGGAGAGTAGTCATAAGAGTTGCCCGAATTTACTATTGTTCTTTTCAAGAAAATTGCCCGATTGTAGTAGATTTCTGCCCAACTAAGGGGACTGCAGCCCCATGCCAACCCCCTCTCCTACGCTTATGGCTAAGAATGACTTTGTAATGGAATGACTGCCTAAAGCTTTCAAAAATATCAATTTGAAACAAATGCTGCGTTTTTCATAGACAATAACGTCATCTTAGTGCCCCTTTGAAGCAACATATTTTTTATTCATTTTAGTAATATATATTTCTTGTCTCCTGATATTCCTTATTTTGATTTTATTACTCACTTCAATCAATAGGATCTGGCACATTGTATCTCACTGGAAGACATTGGCGTAGGAGGACGTCAAGTTTTTTTGGGGGGGGGGCTGTAGACATTCTTTAAACTTTCTGTCCGAATTTCCTATTGTTCTTTCAGAAAATTTGCCCGAGTGAAACGGATTTCTGCCCAACTCGGGGGCTACAGCCCCCTGCCCCCGCCTCCTACGCTTATACTGGAATATTTTTATTGCAAGGCAATCTCACGTAAAATTATTAATTTGTAGCTGAAGACAATTTGGGTAGAAGTCAAAGCGTGTGTGTCAATTATCGTTTATGTCAACTTCAAAACTAATAGATTTGCTTTTAGCGAGCTTTCTGTAGGAAAAAAATCTTAGAATTCATAGGCTTGAAGTTTTCATTCTTTTCTTAACACTAACTGGCACATTCTCAACTAAATCTTGTATATTATTTTATTTTACTGTATTTTGGTAATCAAAATTGTGATTTTGATGGACAACTGGAATTGGGATTTGCCATGGTTTGTACGGAGTAGGGAAAATACCGTATTTCCTCTAAAAAATGCCGCCCTCTGATAAACGCCACACCTCTGATAAACGCCACACCTCTGATAAATGCTACATCTCTGATAAACGCTGCATCTCTGATAGAACCTTTGTAGAAAACGCCACCCTCTAATTTAGCGCCGCATTAAAAAGTTCACATCATGAACAAGGACTGTGATGGAGATAGTGATACACGTGCTTTTTATAAGAAAAATGTTTATAAGAAAATGAGGCTCAAATGTTCAAAATCTTAAGAAAATCTTAAGAAAATCACGAGACTCAATTTCCAAAATTTAGTGTTTTATTGGCCAAAAATTAATATTTCGTCGTTGTTATCAAGACTGACTGATGTTATCCTTCGGTTCTAGGTGAATTTTGGTTACATGGAACACGGAGCGAAGAAGAATGCCCTTGTTAAATTACGTACGTATTTGTCAATTTTACCACAGCACGAAAAAGCGGCAACAATATTTTTCAATTGCAAGTTGGAGTTCTTCCTCAACTAATTTTGAAAGCTTTATCTTAAAATTTGCAAAAAAGTTGGTAAAAAGCTAGCCAGGCAGGCAGCAAGAGGGTTGGCCACAGTATTTTCTGTTATCTTCTTTTTTAGTAACAATTTAGTAACAATAGTTGGTCAATTGGTCAGAACGCCCCCTCCAACAGAAGGTGTCTCGGCACATCACTGCCTATCACCCTTTCTCTGCCTTAATACATTGCGCCGTTTAAATTGCCATGGGTATTTGGTATTAGTGGAAAACGCAGCGTCTGGATAAGCTTTAGTAATAGGACGACGATGAATAATACATTCTTTAATCCAGCTTGATCAATGATATACCATGAGCGACAAATTCATGTTGAGCGACATGTCTGAGTACATTCTTAATTGAGCGATATATAGCTACTAACCTATAACTCTAATGCTAATTTTCACCGATATAGACGTTTCGACTCCTAGCTAGAGTCGTCCTTAGTTTTTCTCGATTTAATCTCCGTTTCCCCCAATTCCATGGGGCTTGGACGGTGCCGCTGAGAGGACTTTAGTTCTGGCACGAGCATTTAGGACCGGATGCCCTTCCTGATGTCACCAATGGCCTGCAGTGGGCCTCGAACCCAGGCCACGGCTGCTCATTAGAGTCGTCCTCAGTATGAATAGGAAAATAAGAGTGACAATGTGTTTATGATGTGACAGCAAAAAGGGATCAAGGCAGGCTATTTGGAGGTATTTGACCCACTGCCAGAAATAATCATTGATGGACATTTCTCTCTTATAAGAAGCATGCAAAGATTTAAGCACATTCAAGAAACATAGGTAGATTGAGTTTCAAACAGTAACTTGAAGGACCTACTTTTACTAGAAAATTTTGATTAAGCTAGAAATGAAATGGGGAAAAACATCAACTTCATGCTTTACAAGACCTGAACATCCTTTTTCTTGCGTCAAAATATAAGTCTGGATTTGACGAAATAGTAAGAAGTATCCAGGCTGAAGCCAGAAAATTAGTTTCTTATAAAAAAACACTGATTTTGGATTTAAGTTTATTGCCGTTTCTTTTGAAGCAAATTTAGAATGGTAGTTTTTGGCCAAAACACAAAACGTCTAAAACAATACACGTTTTTTTTATAAGAAAACCATAATTTTGCTTAAGCCTCAGTTTTCTTGGCTTTTCCCGAAATTGAGCCGGAGATTTTCTTAAATTTTTCTTAGCTTTTTCTGAAGTAGCATTGGCTAAAATGGGTTAAACATTCGTCACTAACATTGCACACTTGAATTTGAATTTCATGTTTAACATTTTGAATGCAATAACGACAAAATATCGATTTTTGACCAATAAAAATAGTAATTTTTAGAAATGAGCCTCGTGATTTTCTTAAGATTTTCTTAAGATTCTGAACATTTGAGCCTCGTTTTCTTATAAACCTTTTTCTTATAAAAAATCGTGTATCGTTTCATAATGGTTTCATTGAAGTCATGTGGGCAGATGAAGCCAGTTTAATATCATTCGAATCGAAGACAAATAGCTTCGTTAGCACGAATGTTATAGTTTGTTGAATTAAACAATAATACAGAAGAGGACATTAAAGAGATCAATTATTGCCAATGGAAATATGGCCTAGATAAAAATTAGAATTAGAGTTTAATCAATTTCCATAGAGTCATGTTAGTTTAGCTGTGCACATTTTTTGTGCAGTTTTAAAGGAAACTGTTCCAATTTTATTGTCGTCTGTTTGGATTTATTAATTTGCAGAAAATATTGATCTATGTTTTGTTTTTAAACATGCATTAGCTTTGTTGGGCTTTCTTTTGATATCATATCGAAATTTGTTTGTATTTCATTTGATTTTGCAAAATGGTGACATATGCTTTCAGAAAGCACCCGTTTAACTTAATCAAACGGAAATGTAATCCAATTTTCATTAAAGTTTAAGAATGGATGGTAGAATAATTGAATTACTGTTGCTGGGGACCTGGAACTTAGCTTTTGTGCAAAAAGTCTTATCTGAACTGTGATATCGTGTTTGAGTTACGCGACGACAATAAGTTGATATCTTCCTTTTTTATCGTCATCTTAATACTAAAGATAGTTTGATTTTGACTCCCGTTGTACATTCTTTTTTGAAATAGTTACTATCTTTGACATCTTATGGACGTTTTACTTTGTTTTAACACAAAAGGCCAAATATTATCATCTTCATCTGTGTGTGGCTTTGTGTTCAAAAACACAATTAGAAGTTGAATGATACCGAATCTGCGGTTACATCGGAGAGCAACGAATAACTTCCTGTTATAATCGTTTAGTAGCAACATTTTTTCTTTAATGTTTACCTGTTTTCCTTTTGGTTTCTTTCTTGAGAATTCTCGACTGGGAGACCGTTTTAGAAACGAATGTTTGGGTGTTAAGACTTTCTTCTAAGAAATGATTGTGAAGTGGTTTAACGTGAAGCTTTACCAACCATGCAGGTGCAGAGATCAGCTTATGTGTCTGCCAGAAAGAAGTTGGTTTAGGTTTAGGAAAAGATTTTTTGCAAACGCTTTACGGGTGCCATTATTGAAAATGACAAATAGAACCAATCGACATTGATTGGTAAGGAATGATTAGTTTTTAGAAATGTGTAAGTAATAGGCAATATCTATTGTAGGGAATAGAACGAACATAAAAAGGGAAAAACTTATTACTCACTAACGTGAATTTTTTAGGAAAAATCACACTAGGCTCTAGCCGTTTCTGTGTTCAGTCAGAAAGACGCAATAGAAGCCACAAGCTCTAAGGGGCCTGATAACACCCAATGCTTGAAGGTCTGGGGGCCTCATAAAGTAAGCCAGTAGTAATTTTCCAAGTTAATTTTAGACTCTAAAAATTTTCTGCTTGCTTCGCTCGCAGGGGGCCTCATCTTTCCCGTTTGTCCCGGGGCGTCAGAGTTATCTCGGCGTTAGATTAGTGTTTATAACCTAGTGAGCGAGTAGAATTTTTGAAATCAGGTTTTTGGTATAAATCTCTCAATTGTTTGCTTTTAAGTATATTTTCCTTCTCATTGATAATCTTTTTGGCTTTCGAAAGCAATCCTATTTTTGCCATCTTTGGACTTCAATTTTTGTCTTATCTCTTGATATAGGTCTATGCTCAGAGTGCTCTGAAAAGTTGAATCTCCACCAAAGGTAATGCTTATGCATTTTCGTAGCTCATTTTATTTTACTCTTCCGTATAGCAGTGTATGATCAGGCCCGTAGATAGTAGGGGTAGGGGGAATTGCCCCTATAATTCTTTTTGACTGTATATGGAAATGCCCTTCACTGTCAGTTTTACTCATTGATGCTACATCTATGCCCCCTCCCAATCCAACTCTGCTATCTGTGGTGATTTTACATCTAGTTTTGCAGAACTATTAATCAACTATAATTCAGTTTTTATTCATCAACGAAATCCACAGTTACTTTTAACAGAGATTTATCGAACAGATATGAATCTAAATCCTTCCTTTACGAAAGAAATTTTCGTAGAAAGAGAAATACATTACAACTTACGAGTAATGAACAGCGTCTACGCACGCAAACCTAGGGCTACAGCCTATGAACTAGAAAATATAAGTTTCCTAAAGCAAAATCTCTGGCGAGACTTTCCATGGCATATAAAGAAATCCCAATCTGTGAAACGTTTTAAAAGGCGTATTGAAGTTTGGATTTTTATATGCAACTGTAGATTATGTAAGAGTTTTACTGTAAATTTAAGTTATATTTAAGCATATTTCTGTTATCAATTTTTAGGTTTTATTTCAATAGATTTCCGTTCTCATTTGTTTGGTTTTAGTTAGATTTCTGTTCTTTCGTTGTAGGTTTTTATTTTTCTTTTGAGTACTTATTCATGCTGTGTTAATGGTTGGCATTAATTAGCTTAGAGCTACTATTCAAGCCAACCTTAAATAAAGAAATTATTATTATTATTGTTATTCTGCTATGCAATTATTTGTTGGAATTTAGAATTGACCAGCTTTTTGCCCCAGAAAGGGCCGAGTGATGATCTTTCTTTCGAGCTGCATTCCCTACAGCCCCATTGTGTGCGCTTCTGCAGGTAATCAGTAAATGTGTAAGGTTGTGGAAAGGGGATAAAGAAGTACCAAAATCTCTGCTAGCAAATTCTAAAAAATTATGTTTTTGGAAGTGAAGTATTATGTAAACTCAAAGTGCTTGGTTGAGTCTATCAAAGAGAAGAAAAACTACCTATTAGATTTTTATCTTTCACGTTGTAAAGGGCTAGAAAAGGGGCGTCGAAATCGGAGGGGTGGGGCACTGCTCCTCCAATCTTGCAGAATGTCACGAGTAATATAAAAGGCTAAGCAAGTGAATGTCAAGAAACCAAATTACGGATGATAATTAAAAAACAACTTGATCTTCT
>WIPJ01000174.1:255221-265683 GCA_018155075.1 Cassiopea andromeda
CCCAACTAAAAAACTCCTCTCCAAAATGATCAACAACTAATTAGGTCAATCGTGCGTATAAACAACAATTTAACAATTTAACTAGTCCTCTTGGGTCTCTTCTCAATTGTAACTAATAGTGTTCATTACACCTAAGCATAATAAACTATACAACATAACACAAGGCAAACGAAGCAACAAACAAAGAATCAGAACAAACAACAATACAAGACTGAACATAATGTGTGACACAGAATAGGGTACCACAAAAGCCCATTTTCCATTATTTCATATTCCAAGAGTTTTTTAATCTGTCATGAAAAAAGCTTTGAAAGTGATGCTGAAAGTATCACAAGCAGGCAGAATTCCAAGTTTATCCCCGACCTTGGTGAACCCATTACATCAAGCCCCTCTTTTAAAGTCGTTTCGATGCCCCTGCAAAATAAAAGGTTACTGTTGTTATAAATTACTTTGTCATTTTCCAGGCGAAAGCTTGCTGAGAAGAAGACGAAGAAGAAAGAACTGAAAAGTAGAAAAAGAAGCAGGAAGGAAAAGAAGAATCGGAAAAAGAAGAAAAAAAAGAAGGAAAATTCAAGTTCCTCCGATAACTCTCACGAAAGTGAAGAAAGTGAGGATGAGAGTAAAAAAGATGGCGAAACTACTGATGGACGGGAAGGTTGTTGTAGTTGTTGTTGTTGTTGTTTACTTTATTTTAAGTAGGCTGTTATACCTAGCCTTTTCAGCTAATTTAGGCCTGCTATGCATGCCGCATCCAGGCATGGGACCCTTAGTTTAACATCCCTTCCGAATGACGGCGGAGTGAGCTATTTTGGTCATTCACCTGAAGGTCGGCCATCCAGTTTCTGACCGTACACAGCCATACTTAACTTCAGTTAAGCTAATGGAACTGGCTGGACCGCTTGGCCACTCACTCCGTTATGAAGGCGAGAAAAGATGCAAGATATCTTGAAGGGAGCTGCTTTTTGTACGAAGAGCAGCACAGAATTTCCAAATCAAGCAAGGAATAATTGTTACCACCCAGCGTTCGCAGTGGAGCGACGTTTCGATTTTATCTTATCACCATTATCGAACTAAATGAGAATGAAGTAGTCGTATGTAGAAAAATAAACGGAAGGAATCAGAGACTACCTATTCATCGAATACTTTCAGCAATTAGATTCGTTGCTAAAGCTATGATTCTGGGAGCTCAATGGTGAATCTACCGTACTCAAACAGTGTTAAAATTACATTTCATTCCCTATTGCTTGTTTTCCATTTTTCGTTTTTGTTTAATATGACAAAGGTGTGCTGATAATGTGTGTGGGGGGATGGGGGGAGTGGGCTCCTGCTCATCAATGCCTATGAAACAGCATGAAATTTGATCATTCAGCAGAGGATGCATCAGGACTGTTAAGAGGATTCAGAGGCCTCGGGGTAGAAGGGAAAAACTAGGCCCTTTATCTAGAACAGCTTACAGCACGGATGGTATATGGGACCAACCATTAACCCTACTTCAGCCCATTATGATAATGATAATTTTATAGCTTTCCATGAACGTTACCACAAATACTTTTTGCTTTTCATCTCGTATTGGACAGAAGATTTTCAGGATCTAGATATTAACTGCAGATGCAAAATTACTGCTGGTTTGATTTATGAGGCCCCCAGCCTTGAAGCATTGGATGTTATGAGGCACCTTGGACCTTAAAGCCCTAAGGCAAATTGTCCCCTGCCTCCCTCTCTGTGGCCCTGGGATTTAGTATATATATATTGGGAAGTTTGAGCTAGTATTTTCTAGGCACGTTGCTGCTAAAAGGATTGTATTGCTTCTGCATTTTTCTAATGTTTTGGTATATTTTCTTTTATTTATGCATTTTCAACTTCTTTGGCATCATTTTGCCGTTACTGGATATACGACTCAGATTTGCATAATCGTCATTTTGTCCTTTAGAAAGCCAAGAGAAGAAGAACAGTGAAGATGACAGCACAAAAGCAATATGGTCACAACCTGCTAAGAAAATCGTTGAGAAGTCAAGGTATCAATTCTGATTCTGGCCAACTTCCTTATGGGGTCATTCACCTGTTACATAACGCTACATTTATCGTTTTTGAGATCCATCTCTCTGTCGTAAAGCTCCATACTGTAGCTCTCTATATAAGTTAAACAGTAGCGTAACAAATCAAGGTAACCTCCCTCCCCCTTGAGGCGTTTCTTAACGGATGAATGACCCCTTTGTTCTGAAAACATTCCTGCCAAACATTGGGAGAAAATGTCCTCTAATCTGTGTCCTGTTATTTGCATCCTTTTAGCTCATGCTGCGTTTCTTGACGACGTGCTATTGCAATATGACAGAGTTTGTATCTGGAGTAGAGAATGCCACTTCATAACTACATACTGTATATCCTAGAATTCCCCCTCCCTCTCCTTCGAATATAACCCCATCCTAGGACTAAAAATGATCAAGAAGCCCCTTTTGAAGCATATAACTGTACTATTTGAAGCTTCATTTTATTAATTAATTAATCATTCATTATTAGTGCTTTGTAGAGTTACGAAAGAAAAAGCAGCTAATAATCATTGAAAAATTGTCTTTTAGAAAACACCCTATTGTTTGTATTTTTAGCAACAAAAAGTAGCTTATAGGTAGAACAATTTTAATTGGACTATGACCAACAACCCCAAAATTTTTCAAATCTCCCTTGAATAAGCCTCCAGTCGAGTAAGCCCCTTTGCAAAAGTCCAAGAAATAGATGATCCACCAGGGGGTTTACTCGAAGATTTACGGTATGTGCAAGCACAAAATATGTCAGAGCTTTATTAGCTTCCCTTCTTAATCCATGACCTGATCATATCCTTAATTTCTGCATAGATAATCTCCCCAACTCTGTCATAGCCTATTGGAGTAAAATGAACTCCGTCATCCCAATATTTTTTATTATGTTTTCGGCTAATTTTGGTTGATATATCCACAAATGTTGCCTTCACTTGGCTACTGCTTGCAAAGTCTCGTAATTCGTTGTTTATTTTACGGCGCATCGTCGCAACGGTCGCGTTTTTATCTCGATCGTCTATAGCCGTTTCTGGTATACTCAATGCGACAGTAGGTATTCCTTTGTAGTGACAATGCAAATGTAGATTTTTTATTCCTTGGATTATCTCATTTGTGCGTTTGATGGAATCGATGTCGTTCGCTTTTTCCATATCCAGTAAATCGTTTGTTCCACCGAGAATGATTAAAAGGTTAGGATGTGTCGTATGTACGACACGGCCCAGTCTTTGTTCCATACTTTCCCGCAGCAGTTCTCCGCTGATGCCGAAATTTCGTACGATAATAGCCAGTTTTGAATCTGATTTTTTAATTTCATTGTTAATAAGTCTCTGCAATTTGATGGTGTACGGATGAAAACTTCGAGAGTTAGGCCAATCGAATAGCCCTTCAGTCAGGCTATCTCCAAATGCTACGATGACTTTCGCATTGCTCGTCGTTTCTATAGTTGGTGCAAGTAGCTCGTTGACTTCTTTGAAGTATAGACGATATGTAACCAGTATTGCAAGTGAAGTAATGAGAATTATTGACCATGATGTTTGAGCTCGGAGCATGTTTTGACGTAAGCTGTCCTTGCTTAGGCCAAGGCACCAGCTTCGACTTTCACAACATGAGCAGGTATCTTATTAGCTTCCCCTGAATTTAGGAACAGGTAGTATATTATTTTACAATCCATGTTAGCAGATTTCGATTTTGATGGCATTCATATTAAGGCAGAATTTTTTAGCGTGCAGTTCTACACAAAATTTGCAGCTCTGAAAGAATTTGCACCGCATGAAAAAGCAGCTAAAAATATTATGTAATGACCAAAGCATATAGGAAAATGAATATCAGTAAAAACAGTACACTTAGGTATGTAGTGATAGACGAAACGTAACTAGAAATGGAATTGTGAGAGATAGTAGCATTTATCTACGCCTTTTCATCTAAAGCAGGCCCATCTTCAAGCAGAATTTAATTCTTCAACACATCATCGCTGTATTTTGTGTGTAATTCTAAATTTTTCTTTAAAAAGACCTGTAATAAGGATTCCTTGATTGTGTTGTCAAATCAGCCCCCCTATCCCATACGCACATCTTAGTACCCTTTTATTTTGCTATTTTGCCTTTGCTGGAGGCTTCTTTGACAATTCCGAGTAGATGAAATTATGCTCCTTGTTTTCGCTATCCTTTCCTTTTCTCACTAGCTATAACTTTTTGAGTTTATCATGATACCCAATGACATTGTTGCATGTTACTTTACTATCAGCTACTCGCTGCATGACTTTAAAACCGAATAACACGAAACCAATTTAAGCATTAAATGCTGAAACATGAAGCGTCTCGTTATTTCCCATAGTTACTTCTTAAAACATGTTTTTTTTATAAGTAAAGTGTTTATAGGAAACATGAGGCTGAAATTAGGCCAAAATTAAGAAACATAGACAGGCTGAGTTTCAAATAATATCTGGAAAAACTGTTTTTACAAGAAAATTGTTTTATCAAACTAGAAGGAATATAGGATGAACATCCATTAAAAGTCTCACAAAGCCTGGACATCCTTTTTCTTGCATCACAGTTACCTAATCTGGGTTGCCATTGTCATTTGAAGTCTTTAAATTTAAGAAACATTCAAGACTGGATTTGACGAAATATTAAGAAACACCCAGGCTGAGCCCAGAGAGTTTGTTTCTTATAAAAAATAATGAGGCATATTTCAAATTATTTTGAGAATTTAAGAAGCAAGAAACATTTAAAAGGCTGTGTCATAAAATCATAAAACTTCATAGAAAATTAAATTTTTGAAATTTTTTCATAAAATATTATAAAAAGTGGCCGAATGTCATAAAAGGTTAGCATGAAAAAATCCTTCTTATAAGCGGTGACTTTATTAGTAAGGGATCGATACCTCAAGTGTAACTTTTTAAAAAATAAAGATGAAGTATTTGAGATCGATAATCAAGTATATGATTGTTTTATGAAGGTGTTGTTACAATGACATTTTGCACAAAGTTGAAATATGACCTTATTTTACTAAATTTGTCAGGATAATGTTTCAGATGACCAATTAATAGCGTAAATTGTGTCATTAAAAGCCATAAAAGTCATTGAATGATGTCCCAAACTGTTCTAAAAATTCAGCAAGAAGTGTCATAAATTCATTAAAAAATTGTTAAATGTAAAATGGGAGACCTGCATTTAAAGCTGGATTTGACAAAAGTAAAACAACATGTATCATATTTTATGTGGTGATTAACAGATAGTAACTTTATTCTATCTTTTCTTGCAGGGAGGAAGAGCTGGAGGATTATTTGGAAGATTTGTTCTTCTAAAGATAATAATTAATTTCTTCAATGGAACCTTTCCTAAATGACTTGCGTTCTTTTTACTTCAAAACAAGTAAGCTCCTTTGCTTTATTGCTATAGTTTGAACTTTTTTTAAAATGACGACCCTAGTGAAAAAGTACAGCTCAAATGTAGTATTCTGTCCTTCCTGTATATTATGATCCCACTGTAATATTATGACCGTACTGTATGTTAAGGGCGAGGTAGCATAGTGGTTAGAGCGCATGCCTCCCTTGCGGAAGGTCTAGGGTTCGAGTCCGACTCGATACCCTGACTGAATGCTCGCTCACTGTTCACCCAGCAGCGAATGGGTACCCAGTTGGAGCACTGGGGAGATAAAGGCGGCGAGGAAAGGAACTGGCCACCCTACCTCACATGCCGATGGCTCAGGATAAGTGTCCTCTCTAACAGGCACGCCCCTACGTACGAAAGTATACGGGATTACCTTTATCTTACTGTATATTATAATTCCTTGAATATTCCTGTGAAGTTTGGTCACCTAGTACCAAAGAATTAAAGCATAAGCTGGAAATGGTTCAAAGGCATGCAGCCCGCTTTGTAAAAAACGACTACCGGCAAGCATCTATTGTCACTGCCATGCTTAAGGAGCTGAACTGGGATACTTTAGAATCAAGAAGGAAACTTTTCCAATTAAAATACGTTCATAAGATGTTTTCTAGCAACGTGTCTGTACATCCTTTTGACTATTTTGAAAGAAACATGTACAGTGGCTTAAGAAATTTCCATTCAAAAAAGCTCGCTTTAAAATTTGCTCGTGTTGATGTTGTTAAAAACTCGTTCTTTTTCTCTGTTGTACCATTATGGAACAGTGTCCCACAAATTTAATTGAACAAACAAATGCAGATGTATTTGTTAATTTATGCAGAAGAACACATATCTCAGCGAACTAACATTATGTTATACCATTTGTACCGACCAAATGGTCGCAATGTTGCGTCGTTAAATGTAAAATATAATTATGATGATGATCCAACTGTAATATTATGACCTTACTCTTATACTGTTGCACGCTGTTAGTTGTTTTTATCGCTATTGGGATTCAGGATTCGTTTTGCAGTTTCCGTTTCTCAGTTCGCATTCTCGCTATCGGAAGATCGATATCGTGCCTGAGAGTCGAAACATTTCTAGGAGCTTGCCTGAATTGGCATTGTAGCAACAGCTTGCTTTACCGATGTCTTTGCTGTTTTGTCCAAGTTGAGATGTTTGCTAAACAGCTGCACTTTTACTCATTATTAATAATCTTTCACACCGTTAGGCATATACAGGACCACAAAATCTGTGACGTAGGCTACTTTCATTGTGCTCAATTTCTTGACATGGTCAAGCCCCAAGATTCTACTGCAGTTGCTCAGATTTCATCTCCTTAATCTAGGAGACTCCTTATCGCTGTTTACCTTTTTTTATATACTTTGGGTTGCTCTAAGAATTTTGAATTAAAATTTGCTTTCATTTACCATTTCGATGCCACACCCTTTGCTGGTTTGTCACCAAATTTCTAAACAGTTAAGGGATGGAATTAAGAGTCAGATGTTGTTTATATGAGATTGCCAAGCTACTTCTTGTGTTGTGCTCTTTAAGAGCATATACTATTTTACTTAAATGTTGATGGCTTCTGATTTTGCTCAGCAATGATCGCGTGATATGAAGATTAGTGAATTTTACCACACGGCTTAGCCTCAAATCTTGCTCACCCCGAATAAGCTATGTTCAGCATCGTATATGATTTATCAACATCTGGCTAAAACTTGAGAAATTTCCATTTTGGTTGTAATTGTATTGGGTATTACATCAGAGTATTTCTTCCGACTCATACTCAGAGTATTATGGGCTCTTCATACTTCTGAACGTAAGGAACTGATTTCTCATTAAAAAGCTTGATATCTGCTCTGCTCTATTTTGAACAATATAGATACCTTTAAGGTGGTATTATTGATTTCTTGATGCAGTAACGGCTATTAGAGGGGCACGAGGAGGGACAAAGTGCCCCCCAGGTATCTTCGAGTCGGCAAATTCTCGGCAAGTATTAAATCCAAATGCCAAATACACTATTTTTAATCGGAAAATCACATTTTTGCTTGAGCCTCGATTTTCTTGTACGCCTTTTCTCATGAAAGGCACGTGTAATCAAAAAATATTCCTAAGTATTTGTCGAGTGACGTGTTTCTCCTAAATTGCTCGGCAAATCCATCCCCTTTGCCCCCTGACTTCTCTTGAAAAACCGCCACTGCCTTGATGCAACTTCAAAGTGTCCGTGTAAGGAGTTGCTAGATTCAGGGGGTCCATGCTTTGAGGGACAGCCTCATTGAGTCGTGGAATTTTAGATCAATGTTATAAAATCCCTTTGCGTATTTCAGTTTTACATAGGGTTCATTTTACAGGGACTGTATGTGAAAAGGACAAGGGGACACATGCAGAGACGAAACTTAAGGGGGGTATGGGGGTGAGTTTGCTGTTTCACGGGGCAAAAACGGTAGTATGATGTACTTCTGCAGGACAATTTACTGGACCCAGGACCATTGGTAAACTACTGTAACTAAAAATGAAAGGCCACAGACAAAGAATGTTCGTCTGACACCCCCCAAAACTTCACTGAAGCTACGTACCTCGGCAAATCTTTTCGACAGTTTACCAAAGATATGATTTTGCTGTCGCATCATATTGCTAGATTCATGGGGTCCATGCTTCGAGGGATAGCCTCATAGAGTGGAGGAATTTTGATCAATGTTAAAAGATACCTTTGCTTATTTCATTTTGATGTTCCATCATATTAGATCGTTTTGTTGTTGTTGTTGTTGTTGTTGTTGTAATTGCTTACTCAACCCACAAAGGCGCATTTTGTCTCTCTTGTTCCCGTTAGCAAAAAGCAGGGGACTATCGCACCCACTGCCCCTTACTTCAGGCGTCATTGGTAATTTACATAAATTTTTGAACAATCGAGAAACAAACCTTATGATTTCAGCTTCTACTTCTGTTCGAGATATCTCTTGCTTTGGTAGCTCCTAGCTACCACACATGCCATCTCGAGGTCACGATCTTTGGACAACTGAAAGAGAAGTGCATGTTCTAACGGACTTGACCATAAAATTCCTTCGTATTAATGCAACCGCAGTTGGTTCCTCACCAATCTGAAGGTCAACAATGTATCAATGTTACAACGTAAGAATACCCTCGATAGCTAAAGTTACAAAGATTTCATTCCTAATTTTAGGACTTCTAACCAGCAGTTATAGCAGTAAGCTAGAAAGCAGCAACTTCGTCAAAGTTTTTGTTTTTGCATGAAGACTATTCTGTATAATGGGATTGCAAAAGACCGAAAGTTGAGAAGAGGAGAAAATCTAAAGAAAGAATGTGATAGTTAGGATACCTCACCAAGGACAACGCAAACTTTCGTGATCAAATTCAAATGTAACGTTTTGAGGCTATCAAGTCAAGTGGGTTATCACAATATAGAGAAGTTTGTTTGCGCTAGTGAGATCAGAAATCTCTGCACCCTGTCCAGAGTACCCGCAAACTGATCTATTATGTTAACTTCAATCTGTGCTTCAATTGTCAGTTGCATGATTTGCTTTTGCAACAGGCACGTACATACTGGGGGTAAGGAGTCAATACCCCCCAGTGAAATTCTGGCGTGGCCTTGCCCCTTTTCAACTGAATTATAAACCTCGAATTATTGACGCAAATAATAGTCTTGCCCCCATTCATGGACGCCAGAAAAGGGGGCGGAGGAGAGCAAGCGCCCCTCCTGCCCATCATTTGAGGGAGCAGTGGAACAAAAGAACCCTTTATGGAATGCAATAAAATCCTATTTTGGGCATAGATGATGCGACGGAGATCAAATAGGCTCTATGGACGGGCGACATGTGATTGGGGGAGGAGCTATTTGTATAACTGTATGATATGTCCTGCTAAAGGATGGAACGAAAATGTCCCCAAAGGTGCCCATGTTAGGCGGTGTCCCAAAGAGGAGACCATACAAGTCGGTGCCCTTTTGCTACTGTTGGCCCCCTTGCCCCACTATTGTTCCGGTGTGCCTGTTCCCAGTTAAGGCAGGTTTTACCCCTCCAGGACAGTTCTCCCAGCTACTTGCTCGGTTTGCACAGTCGAGGATTCCTTTGCTCCTTAATTCATCAGTAATTTTTCTCTGAAGTATTCTCTCAGTTTTGTCTAGGCCCCCGTCTACACTGCTCCAATTTCAATTCGATTATGGAGAGCGGCCCTTGAACGGGAGCTGAATCACAAGGGCCACCCTCCGTAATTGAATCCCTCCACTAATATTACAAAATCCTAAAATAAAAGTTAAAACCATCAATATAAAGACCTAATGCAAAACTATAACTATAAAGGAATTACAAAAAGCAATGAATGTGAGCAGAAGTAAACTCAACAAACTAAACATTTTTAATCCATGCAAGGAAAATGCATGCTTAGTTCTTTCAGGAAGGTCATACCACATTTTTGCTCTGAAATAGGAGACATCTTTGCTACTGATCACTTATTGATCCGCCTTACAAGTGGTGCTGATTGGCCTTCCGTCTGCATTACTCCTAACAATCCGCAGCAATACTGCTACGGTTTACCATATCGCTTTTGACCCTTTTAGCAAAGGGATCAAAACTGATCCGGACTACATGCAATTGGCACTTTAAGGCCTCGTCTGCACTGTTACTGATCACTTTTTGATCCGTATAAAAAGTTATCCGTAGCAGTGTAAACGGGACCTGAAAATGTATACTTGGGAATTTGATGACTGGCTATAGCCAGCTTTGTGTTCATTGAAGTGTCTGTTTGCAATCAGTTCTGTACACAATCCAAAGGTAGCTTGCATTTTTTGCTCATAGAAAGAGTTGCCTTATGAATTTAAAGTATGTCCTTCCGGGTTGCTTGAAACTGTGTTAACTCAAGCAGTAGCTCCAAAGAGACATTTGGGGCCTTGAGGAACTCAGTAAGATTGGGGCTTAATCTTTATGGTTACTTCAAATAGTACAAGACAATTTATCTCTTCAAAATCTCTGGGGTGCCCCTTTAGGGCCTCAAAAGCTTGGGGGCATTTAGGAGTTGAGAAATACATATATATTTGTGTGTATATATATA